>BPLR01019929.1:0-96979 GCA_021605095.1 Caerostris extrusa
GATTATAAACATCTCGGTATTTATTTAATTCGTTAAGAAGAATAATTTCAAGGTTTTATTTTTGTTTAAAATTCATATTTTCTAATTTTTGATATAAAAATATCGCATATTATTAACTTGATTAAAACACTGCTGTGGTGGAGTTAATCAAGGTAAGATGCAAAAAAAAAAAAAAAAAAAAAAAAAAAAAAAAAAAAAATTGTAATTGGAAAATTATACTTTTTCAAAAAACTCTATCAGCCAACATTATTCTTGTTTTGAGTCATCAAATCAAAGTTATCTTTAATTTTCGAATTAATTGCTGCCAATATTTTTATAAACTTGCACATTCAAAATCTTTTAAATTAGAGTTAAATTACCAGTATTCTTCAGATATTACACAATCAAGCTATTATACCCGCTAGCAGGGGTTTTGCTATTGGTCGCATATTTCAGAATTTAAATTATTTCTACATCTTTATGTGAATGTTTTTATTGCTGTCAAATCAAAGTTAAGTTCGTCTTCTTCAGTGAAGAGCACTTCTCTTTCAAAGATTCAAAAAGCTGCTCATGTATTATTTTGCACATAGTCTTATCTTTATATTATTTTTAATTATGTATGCATTTTTGTAATTGTTTATTATTATTTCTTATTGTTCGAGATGTAAGACGAAAACGTGACAAGATAAATGTTTTTACTTTTTGACATTCATTAAAAAAAAATCACGAATACTTTAGAGGATTAAATGTCATTCAAAATTTACTATTTTTGCCCCTTTTTATATAAAAAACATCAAATAAAAATAAAAATCTCATAAAATGTCAAATAGAAATGTGAATTATGTAATTATGGTACTTTTGAAATTGCTACAATAACGTAAAAATTTGATCTTCCCCGATTTAAATTTGTCAACAACTTCTTTTATTGTAGATAAAAAAATTCATCATTGCAAGCATCTACTTCAGAACTGCATACAATTTCAAAAGCAAAGAGCTTTTTTTAAATAGTGTGAGATTTTTTTTTTTGTGATTTTGCCATATCTGCATTTCTCTTGTGTAAAGTTTAATTTTCTGCATTTATTTGATGTTAAACTTTCGTTTTCTGTTTTTATTTAACGTCTTTAATTTTTTTCTACAGTTATTTGATGTTAATTTGAATTTTGAAAGCTTCGTGTTGACACGAGATTACTATTCACAATTTCAAATTAAAAAAAAATCGTGAAGAAGTATAATATTTTTACTTTGTAACAATTTGTACAATAGTGAAAAATTTGAATCTTAAATTTATCAATAATACATATTGTGATATACATAATCCTGAAACTCATTTTTAAAGCAAGTTTATAATTTTTTTTATAACTTTTACAAACAATTATTTTAAATAATAATATATGGAAGATATGTGTTTATATGGCATTAAAACTTTATCATTCCACATCGTTCTTCATTAATTTTTTCATAAAAGATAAAAGTTATTTTTAAGTAATAAAAACATTACTATTGTCGATATATTTACAATTCCCTTACCAATGGATATTTTATGTGCTATTTTTACAAGAAGTACTTCAGAAATCTTCTTTATAATTAAAGATGAGCTGCTTCAATTTTTTATCTGTTTATATAATATTAATAAGATTTGCTAAATTTTTTTTAAATTGTAGAAAAACGAAAAAGACCCCAAATAAGTTGCTTTTAATCTATAAAAAAATTATACGATGTATAAAACTTTAAAATTATTTCTCCGTATTTGAGGGTATCAAAATAATTAATTTTTTGGGGTTAAGCTTACTTTTAATCGTCTTCTTTCTTAATTTTTTTTAACCCTTTCATAAATTCAGTTACAGAGCAAATGGAAGAAGGTAATTACCCGAATTGAAGTGTCAGACGTTCACTTTTCAGGAGAAAGAAGTTTTGAAAGTGTTCATTAATTAGTCGTGAGTAACAGGAGACTCTCATAGAAACGACTTTCTTTCTCTTAAAATAAAAAAGAATAAATCAAAAAAAAAAAAAAAGAAAAACTCATGCATGCACGCAAGTTGCTCGCTTATCGTATGCAATGCAGTAGCGAACGGAAACTAGAGATGACTTTTGAACTTTTTTTAGTGTCTAATCTTTGCGGCAAGTTTTTTAAATACTGAGGGGGGAGGGACTAGAAGACATAAATCTTTTGAAAAGTTTCTCTAGTGGATGTGTGACGCTTCAAGTGATTTTAAGAGAGACAAATTGCTTCATAAAATGCTTAAATAAACGGTGGACATTATTTAAATGATTTAATACTTTAATGAAATTAGTAATATTGTTGAATTTCTACCATAACTATGGAGACAAAAAATTAATAGTTATTTGGATAACAAAAACCAAATACTTTTAATACATCAATACAAATACTTTTTATGCCATCAATTTTCATTCATTTTAGTTTTTTTTTTTAATTTTGAAATGAATATTTTTGTAATTATTTTTAAAATTAAAAGTTCAGAGAGTTTATGAAACTTATTACAATTGTTTCCTAGAATGTTTCCCTCTATTAAATAACAAAAACGTATATTTAGTTGTAAATCGGTACTGTACGAATATTTTCTGTACTCACTATATATTTTAAAGTTGATTATATAGGATTTTACCGCATAAACCTATGTAGAACAAGTATATCATATGATGTGTTGTGATGTGGAAGCAATGACTATCAGAACTTCTCGCTGGCATTCGTTACGTACTATTCTGTTACCAGTTTTTGATTAAAAATTATTCCTAAGTATTCAGTTGATTGAGACCAGGGGCTGGTGTACTTTGAACCTTGGGAGAAAGAATACTGTTTCTTTTATATGTAAAAAGTTCTGAAACTGTTTTTGAAACATTTGCTGTTAATTTTTTCCATTTTCTATTGTGCGTATGTGATTTAGTGCAGGATGAAATGATTTTTAATTTCTATTAGTGGTAATAACAACTTTGTCAACTGAACTGTCAGAAAATAAAGTGTTATTAATTGTGTTCTTTTTGTATGCCAGTCATCTAATTTTATAGAATGTTATTAGAATAATTTATGTCTTAGACTTCAAATGAACTATGTGCTTCATATCTAGGTATTGAAAAAGAAATTATAGGAAACTTTTATGAAACACAATGTATCTTACATATAAATTTTATTTAAAAGGTTTACTGAAATTCATGTATTTGTGAAAAATTTTAATTATTTGAAATTTCTTTTCTTCTCTTTTTATAATCTGTAAAGTCTTCTTTAAAACGCGACATAACTGAAAGAAAAGTCAGTAGATATGAAATATCTTGCAAGACCAGTTTCATGTCAAATTTTTTCAGGGGATAATGACATTATGCAACTGTACAATACATCCCATCAAAAAGCTCTGTGGATTGGCTGGAATTTCTTTGACGCCAAATTTCAGAATTTAGTCCAGCATTTAATTTTCTGAAATAATTTCAAAACAGACTGTGTTAAATTTATTTATTAAATTTATTGATTTATGATATTCAATTCAGCCAGAGACAATTTTTTCTTCTTCTACAGGTTCGGTGGACATTCTACATGCTGTTAGCATTGGTCAAGAACCTCTAGGCGTCAGTCAGTCAATAGGGATATGCGACAACAGAGCGATCAGGATAGACGACGAGGGCAACCCTGTGTATGGGGTTCCGGATGTGGCTTTTAGCATCACCCAGACTGCAGTCCTCACAGTCACCACTTCACAACTGTTCACAGGTACTCACTTTTTTTTTCCTTCAATTCAGTGGATTTTTTATCCCTTTCTCAGATGTTTATGTACAAAAAATGAATAATCTAAAAAACAAAACTGCTTTAGAACATCGAATTTGTTTACAATTTGCTTCATCAGTAAAACGCTTGCGATTCATCCATTTATGAGGAAAAATGCATGAAATTATTAAATGATCATGCTTCATAACTAAATGTTTGTTTGTGTTCTTTCACAAAAAATTTTCTTAATGAAATTTATTAAATAACTAGTTGACCCGGCAAACGTTGTTTTGCCATATACATTATTTCTATAAAATTTTTTTTTAGTTAAATAAAAAAAAAACTTTAACTTACTATACTTGACTAATATTGAAAACTTACTATAAGTGTGTGGAAATGTGGTTATGATTGGAAGAGCAATGGAACGTTGCAGACAATGACGGCGTATAAAATGATAATACACTAACCATTTATTTATTTCATCCTTTATATTTTATTAAATTAATAAATATATTTTAAATTACATTATATAATAGCTGTATATGCATCAAAAATAGTTATTTACATACTAATTATGGCAATTAAAAAATAATCAAAATGCTGCCTTTGATAACGTTTTTCATTACTTTTTAATGACTAATCGTGTTCCATTGCACAGCCACGGTGTTCAAATTACGAATCAAAATAACCGGAGATCCAACCTTTAATTATAAATGATGCGTTGGTATGCCTGGCAAATCCAATGAATTCAAAAAATTCAATTGGATAATTTACAGCTTCATTGGCATCGCAAACTGTATCAATAGATTTGTATGACACCAAGTCCCCAGGCAACAACTGTTGTATCTTGGAATTTAAACCATTGACGTCCACATTTTTGCTTCCAAAATTGCTCTTTCTGCTAACCAATCAAAATTTTTTAATTGTGTGCATACATCGGGAAATATGTGGTCGATGAGATTATTTTGCGAGTCGGTGATTGTGCAGAAATCTGTCGGAAATATTATGCATCCAGTATTTTCATGTATAGTAATTTTTCCATCGCCATTATCAAACAGTTGTTTTGAGAATGTTTCAACGGATGGATCTTGAAGCATTTGAACGCATGTTTACTTTTAGTTGTAATTTTTTCAACATTACGCCACAGTGACGATGATTTTTAAGCAAGCGTTGATCTCATCAGCGTACGTTAAACGTGGAATGACAGGAAGTGCTTGCCTGAAATCACCTAAAAGGAGTAACAGAGTGCCGCCAAATAGTTTGTCGTTATAAGTTTATGCTTTCGATAATCTTATGATTTCAAATTGCAAATACTACTTACTTTACTGGAATCCCAGATTCACCACAATAAAAGTAAATTACAACACAATTACACCTGTAACTTAAAACGCAATAACAGCCATCTTTATTTTTTTTTAGAACAATAATAAAGTTTGCCAATTTTGCTTAACTAAACATTAACACACGCTACACGTGTAAATATAATTTAATGCTACACGTGCAAAGAATATAGCTTAACAAAACATTAACTTAAGACATTAACACGCTCACGTGCAAATATAACAGTATTTGTTCTCTTATTATTTGACTCACCTTTAACAATGATAAAACACGTATATTTATTTAACACTTAAATATTTCTCTCTTAAATTAAAACTATTCCCACAAAAACGTTGCGTATAATATAGGTAAAGCAACGGTCATTGTTGGCGCGAGTTCACAACACGTGTTGATTTATATAAGATCACTTAATTAAATAAAAGTAAAAAAAAATGAAGCCGATTGAAGAAAGATTTTTGTTTAAAAACACGTGCTGTAATGTCATGACTAAAAAATAATAAAAAAAAAAAAACAGTACATTGTTACCGACTACATTGTTTTGCCAATGAAATATTAAAAAATATTTAAGGGTGGAGTACCCTTATCACTTAGGGGTTTAAAAAATAGATTACGACCTATTCGCAGACCTACCAAATATGCACAAAAATTTTCATAAGAATCGATAAAGCCGTTTCGGAGGAGTTTGGCAACAAACACTGTGACACGAGAATTTTATACATTAGATGTCATTATATCAATCTTTTAATCAGCAGATTAAAATATCTTACCAGAGTATAGACAAATTTATTAGCAAAGTTTGTAGCAAGTATTTTAATTGAATCAATCCTCAGGTCAGCATGGATCATTGGATAAAATCCATGAAGTGTTGCTCATAATTTGTAGAATGTTGTTCTGCCACCTTAACGTCGGGTTTCTACGAGAAGTAGTGCTAACAGAAAAGGATTCGATACCTCTGGAATATTTCTACTGTTTAGAGAAATATTTCTACTAGCATTATTGCGTCACGCGTCAGTAGAACGTCATTGGCTATGGCACTGCCTCTGAGCAAAGTTGGTTAGAGAAATAAAGAAATTTCAGACACCTCAGAAATCGATAATATTTCGAAACAAGGGAGCAAAAGGTTTTTAAAGCGATGTGTGAGTATCTTGAATGTTTGGATTGTTCCTCTTTTAATTTGGAAATGGCCTATCTTTATTCTTTTGGAATATGTACTTTTAATGTAGTTTCAATTATATATCTACAGGAATTATCCTGATTCTTTCTGGTATAGATGAGTTAGAAATTTTCATTTTTAACAAATGAAACCAATAGTGAATGACATTAAATTTTTAACAACAAGAGTCAAACAACGTATATTTTAATTTATAATGCGTTTGAATTAGATCGACCGAATGGAAACGCTACGCGAAAAAGCGAATCGAACCCATTGAACCGTCTTAAAATCGCCTCTGATTGACCCCTAGAGTGATTCCCTTTAATAAAGTGGTCAATAAGCTTATCTGGTAAAGAGGCATAATGCAAATGAAGATGCTTAAGTTTTGAAACAAAAAGCAATACTAAATTGAAGAGTATTTCCAAGATCATTTTAATTAAAATATTAAAAATTTTATTATTTTCTACCTGGTTTCTCTTCCCATTAGAACTGCTAACATGTAGCAAATTCAGTATTACCCAGAATGCAGCATTGGGATGATGCTGTATTTCACCTACGTTGTATAACTATAATTTAGAAGGCAATGCCAGGAGTGACGTGGTGTTCGCACCCTCCTCCTCGAAACTTATGAAAAAACTTCTTATGACTGGCACAGACATGTGAACTTTTGGTTCGGCTTGTCAGAGTTCGAACAGAAAGTACCCACAGAAATTCCAATTAATTATCTACTAGGCCATTCTGGACCAGATTTTAAATTAATAGAAAACAAAACTTTGTGATTGAAAGAGAAAAAAATGCTGCTGTTATTGCATTTTGTTTAAAACTCAATCATGATTACCTTCTAGCCAGCTTGAAATTGTCTTTAGCTCATTTGGGTCTTAATGTAAAAATTATAATTCTCTGAGTTCCAATTCGTCTCAATTAATAACCGATTGAAAATGAACCATGCTAATCACAAAGTGGTATACAAAAGTAAATAGTAAATTATAATAATAAAAACAAATAGTCAAAAATTAACTGTGTATCCGTGTGCATTCCTCTAGGCACTTTTCCTTACGACTTCTCGGTACTGGCGACATTGAGGCCGAACCAGGGCACCGAATCATTTCTGTTCACTATTTATAATAACATTGGAGAGGAGCAACTGGCTTTGGGCATCGGAGACAATGTCACCTTCATGTGCAGGGAGAGTATGGAAGAACCAACACTGGCTCAAGTTTCTTTTCCAGTACCGGTGAACGACGGGAAGTAAGTAGAAGCAGCTTCTGTTCATATGAGAACCTATTCACACAGCATTTTACCACATGCAGTTTGAAAAGTTAAGACTTGGTTTTCTGGGTATTGTTCTTCAGAAATCAGATCAAGCTGTGCTTATATATTAAAAAACCTTAGCTATATAAAATATATTTCACATGTAAAAGTTTCATTTTGATTTCGTTCAAAATTTTTGAATTGTATCTACATTAGAGAAACTCGGTGGAAATAGAAACAAGAAAAATATAACAGACGTCAGATGCTATAGAAAACTCAATAATAATAGAAACAAAAAAACATAATAGACGTCAGATGGTAAATGAAACAAGAAAGCTTAACAGACATCAGGTGGTAGGTCAGATTTTAAAAACTATGTGGTAATGGAAACAAGAAAAACATAACAGACGTTAGATGGTAAGGTACGCACTAGCTGAATTGGAATGAAATTATTTATTTGATATTTTATAAAAAATTATTGTTAAGGAATAAGTATGTTAACTTTTGTATCAGTTTTCAGAGGATTATTTTGCAACTAAATACAAAAACACTATCAAACAATTCTTTTTAGAAAAATTTTTCAATTCTAAATTGTGTTTTGAAGGCAAATGTGAAATATAATTTTTTTAAATAACAGTAGAAACACATTAATATCGTATTTATCAGATGAGATTAATTCTAACAGTTTTATTTATGTCTAAAATATTATCAGGTATCTTCTTTTTAAAAGAAATCCATCAAAATTTGCTTAGCATAAATATAACAAATTTTAATCAAAGAACTTTAATTTCGTTGTTGTCATCTCAATAGAAATCAAATTAGCACATATGTGAATAGTACCTATTGCCCTACTACAATATTTAAGTACTTGATATAATATATCTTTCCACTGAATAGGGAAATTTATTTCAGGAGTATAGCATTGTGGCACTGTGTGTATGTGTGTTTGTGGCAGTACCTCTTGAATAAATAAGGGACACAATTTGTTAGAAAACATCCTGTCAAAAATTTCTGATGAACTTTTACTATACTTTTTTGAAGAACTTTTTCTTGTTTCCAACAGGTGGCACCGCTTGGCTTTGAGCATCAAGGGCAACTCAGTGACTCTCCTGAGCGAATGCGGTCGCCAACTCACAGAATCCTTGAGTCGCAGCGAGGAGGCTTACATAGACACGACTGGCATCCTATTACTAGGATCTCAACTTGTTGATGGTGTGTATTACGAGGTAAAGCACTCATACTTCATCATCCCTTCTCTCTTTTACTTTCAAGTATGGTGTTCTCTTAAAATAATTGAATCGCATGTTCTTGAGATGTAAGAAGGGAATGGCATGACAGAACTGTAGCATTTTTATATAATAATCTATATTCATCTATATTAAAATAGGAATTCATTAAAGAAAAGTAAAATATTTCCTGTTATTATCATATTTAGAATCTAATTTTTACACTGAAGTGACAAAAGTCATGGGATACCTCTTAATATCGTGTCGGCCCTCCTTTCGCCCGGCGAAGTGCAGCAACTCGACGTGGCATGGACTCAACAAGTCGTTGGAAGTCTTCTGCAGGAATATTGAGCCATGCTGTCTCGATAGACGTCCATAATTGTGAAAGCGTTGATGGTGCAGGATTTTGGGCACGAACAGAACTCTCGATGATGTCCCTATAAATGCTCGATGGGATTCATGTCGGGCGATCTAGGTGGCCAGATCATTCGTTGGAATTGTCCAGAATGTTCTTCAAACTAATCGCGAACAGTTGTGGCCCGGTGACATGGCGCATTGTCATCCATAAAAATCCCATCGTTGTTTGGGTACATGAAGTCCATGAATGGCTGCAAGTGATCTCCAAGTAGCTGAACATAAGCATTTCCAGTCAATGTTCGGTCCAGTCGCACCAGAGGACCATGTCCATGGCATGAAAAAACAGCCCACACCATTACGGAGCCACCATCAGTTTGAACAGTGCCTTGCTGACAGTTTGGGTCCATGTCTTCGTGGGGTCTGCGCCACACTCGAACCCTACCATCAGCTCTTACCAACTGAAATCGTGACTCATCGGACCAGTCCACGGTTTTCCATTCATCTAGGGACCAACCGATATGCTCACGTGCCCACGAGAGTCGCTGCAAGCGATGTCGTTCTGTCAGTAAAGGCACTCGAGTCGGTCTTCTGCTGGAATAGCCCAAGAAAGCCAAATTTATCCGCACAGTTCTAACAGACAAGTCCCTTGTACGTCCCACATTGATTTCTGCTGTTATTTGACGCAGTGTTGCTTGTCTGTTAGAATTTACGACTCTTGCAGACGTCGCAGGTCTCGGTCGTTAAGTGCAGGCGGTCGACCACTGCGCTGTCCATGGTGGGATGTTATGCCTGAAATTTCATTCTCTCGGCACACTCTTGACACAGTGGATCTGGGAATGTTGAATTCCCTAACGATTTCCGAAATGGCATGACCCATGCGTCTAGCTCCAACTAACATTCCGCGTTCAAAGTCTGTTAATTCCCGTCGTGCGGTCATCATCACGTCAAAACCTCTTCACATGAATAACTTGAACAGAAATGAAAGCTCTGCGAAAGCACTGCGCATTTATACCTGTTCTACGCGATGCTACTGCCATCTGAAAATTTGCATATTGCTATCCCATGACTTTTGTCACTTCAGTGTATTTTGTCTAAAGAAACAGGTACTTGTCATGTATGACAATATAACAAATTTAATTCTATCTATTTCTAAAAATTCACAATAACTATTCCAACGAAAGCCTTCTTCTGTAAAAAAAAAAAAAAAAGAAACTTTTAAAACATACATACACGTAAAAACATACATGCACTCTTTAATATATACGTAAACACTTCCCAACTTGATACTAAACTAAAATGATCTGCTAAAGTAATATTCATGAAAGAAAAATAAAATATATTCATTCATATTTACATGTGCAGATATAAAATCTAAGCTGAGATTGTATCCACTCCTAAAAACATTTCAATAAGCAGAATTAGTTTGTTAAGAATTTGAATACACAGCAATAACAGAATGTGTATCCTACCATGAATCCCTGCTCATGTGGATTTGGAATTGAATAAAATTGCAGATTCTTTGGTGAAGTATGTCAGAAGTCAGACTGTCATTCCTACTGCTCTTGTAGATGCAAATGCCTTGGTAAAATCTAAACTTATAATTTCTTCTAAGTTCAAAGCTAAATACCAAATTACAGAATTTAATGTAGACGAAGAAACAGCTACTACACTCACAAGATTAAGGATGAAGCACCACAAAAATATGAAAATTTCATCTGATGGCGTTAAAAAATACGAAGAATGGGGCAACGCACTGATGTCGAGTGTACTCCTCATCACGTCTTTGATTATCCAGTTGTTGCAGCCGCTATGCATATTTGGACCCTCCTCGGAAGAGGATTTATACTTCGAGCTGGCTATCAGCATAGCCAATATTATTCGGGAGCACCACGATATTTGATTTTCTTGTATTCTTTAGGGATACAACAACAACAATAACAAAAATTAGTAAACTAATTCGCATTTTCTAAATAAGTTTTCATCACGAATGAAAAACATTAATATATTAAAATAGCACAAGTAAGTATTTTGGCATTTTTTAAATTAAATTTATAATAAAAAAATGTCGAAATATTTACCTGTGAAACTTCTATTTTTCTTATTGTAAAGTTACTTTTGAGGTTGTCGTAATTCAAAATTACTAATACTTCTTCTTTGCTTGCATGCTATGTTGCTATTCCTTTTATATAGGGATGTTAATTCCACATATATAAAAAAATACATGTTCATTTCTTTAAATGTTGAAATTTAGCATCAATTTTTAGAAATAGTTATGCTCAAACAATATATTTGATAACATTTACATTTTTCTTCTAAAGTTGTACACTTTTTGAAAAAACTTGTTTGATAGTAAACTTATAAAATCGATATGCGCACACAATAGTTAAAAATTAGCCTCCCCGCATGTGTTATTGAAATGCAAAATATGACGTTTATAAATCAACTGACTATTAAATTTTATTGTAATCTTGGATGTCTTCAAAGTCCAGAATGTCAAGAATTTGTTGTAGGTAAAAGAACTCAACACTAATTGTCGAACTAAGATATTTGTAATGTATTTATATATACACATGTGTATATTCGTAAAATATTACGACGACTAACTGTAAAATATTTAATACTTCTTCACTGAAAATTCTTAGAAGTAAAAACTCCCGTAATTCAATGGCTTTTTGAACAATGTTTCCTAATCGCACAATAATTACAGAATTTATTTAAATTACTCAAATTTTAAATGTATCCAGATGTTTATATATATATATATAATATAAAGACTTTATAATAAAAAAGGCAATGTCTATGGAATATTGAATAATTATTGCTGTTAATATTTATTAAAAATTTTATTCCTAGCATTACCATTCAAGTCATCATATAAAATCATCAAGTCATCTTATCAGTAACGATTAAATTAAATCTAAACAGCATTAAAGGAACTTGATATTTATTTCAAAAATATATTTTTCAAATAATAACTAAATATGTTTAAATAATAAAATAAAAATACCGTTTTCTGTATAAGAAGAGTTTTAAAATTTGTTTACACCAATGAAAAGATAGCCAGAACAGGAAGAAACCTTAATCTGATGTTTATTTATACATCATTGGCGGACTCGTATACCATCGTATTGTTATACTACGAGCAGTACATCTACGAGAGATGAAGAGAAGATATTGCCTTCTGGATGACTTTTAAGTCTAAACACCCCGCATTACGCGTCGTGCGGAAAACCCGCCGGAAAACTCTCTTAAGGCGACCTGACTTTCAAGGCAAAATGCTTACATACTTTGCCACAATCGCCATTGATTCTGTGTTTGTAACTGATGCCATTAATTGATATAGATTGAGTTCTCCTGCATATTAACTGCCAGCTTCATAGTTGGCCACGAGTGGAGCTAGTACGTTTAAAAAATTGTCGTACAATAAATGCTTTTTTAACAAAATTTATGGTTTTCATATAAAAGATTATGGAGAAGTTTAGATACACTTGAAATTGAAATGCACTCTTTTTGTATATAAATTTAATCTAAATTTATAGTAATGTAAAAATGAATCCTTTTCACTAAGATATGTGTTTGTATATAGTTTTGATTTCTATATTTTTTTCTGACTATATATTTTTTCTTTGATTTCTATATTTTTCTTCTCTAATTCAGGGTATTTTAATTTACTTAACTTGGGAACTCATTACTTGGTTTTCATACTTATAAGATTTATTTTTGTATAAATAAAAAAGATATAAAATGTATTAATTTATTTCAGATCGGTTGTTCAGCTCTTATATCTTAAATTCAGCGATTTATATCTTTTTAAAATTATTTTAACGTCTTATTTATGATTTACTCCAATTCTTCACCTTTGCGTCCTTTTTATACATGCTCCAGTACCCTTCTCCTTTTTTATTAAACTAAATGTCCTAACAACTGATTTTTTATTCTATTTATTTTCATAATATGTATAGCAAAAAAAGTTGTTGATAATAATCGAAATATTTAAAATATTTTTCTAAAGCGTTAATTTTATTGTTTTCAATTCATTAACATTATATTACAGCATAAAGAAGATTAACTGTCAAGTGTTTAATACTTTCTCACAGAAAACTAATATTTAGAAGTCGTAATTCAATTGCGTTTTGAACAATATTTACTTAGTTTAATGTAATAACATTGCACATAACTTATAAATAAAAAAAACATTCATTTAATTTCACCGGAAACGTTACCCTCTAATAAGTAATTTATGTGAAGTGAATCAAGATTTCGAACTCAATAAATATTGAGGATTCTTTGAAACTGTATACCCCAAATGTGTGAAAAAGATTTTCTGAATACAGCATGTATTTCGTGTAGTTACTGGCTTATATATTTCATAAAACTAGAGAGAATAATGGTTAAATTTTGAAATCGACAGTAATTTAGTCCTGAACACATTAAAAAGTTTTGATTTCTATATTTTCTCTAAAAATTCAGGATATTTTAATTTCTTTTGTAGGGAATACATCGCATCTTACTTGGGAATCCCTGTCGAAGTTTGAGATCTATTAATTTAATGTAACTTTTTATTTAATAATAACCCATTTCATTATTAGTTTTTGAAAACAGATGAAAATTACTTTTCCTGTTTTAATTTTTTTAAAAATTTATTTGGTTTGAAAATTAAATAATTAGGTTTCAAATGATCGAACCAACATAAAAAAAAAAATATTGCATTGCCTCGTAATCTAAAGCAACTCTATTTAAAACTGGTAATATTTACTCAATTACTATTCTTAAAATAGTAAGTAAATAAAATAACTTCATTAATAATGTAAATGATATTTAAACCTCCAAATAATTTCTTTGGATGCTTCAAATAAATCTTGGAAATTTGTTTATTACGAAAATTTAATATTTTTGTATTCAAATTATCGAACCATTGTTAATAAAAGTACTGTCATGAGTAACTTCCTTTCAAGAATGATAATATTCTTCAAATTGTAAACACATTACCATTCTTGAAAGGATAAGTACATTATTCTTCAATAATAATATTGATGATAATCTATCTCATGAAATAATTTCGTTTTTCCAGTCAGATTGATTTGTAGGAATTTATTTACTTTCGTATGACAAGCGGATTTATTATTTATGAAATCCCTCTCAGAAAGTAATAAACAGTTTTCTATCTGCCAGGAAGTATTTATAGTACATTATATAAAACACCCAAAGCAAAAAGAAAAGAAAATAGTCATTAAATTTAAATCTTTTTGTATCTTACTTCAACATTTCCAACTTCTAGTTCAAGTATGTTTTTTCCCCTATCAATTTTCTGCGAATTTTTTAATTAATAAACATATTGTCTTCTATTGATAGGGTGATATCCAACAACTGATGATTGTGCCAAGTCCAGAAGCAGCTTACGAGCAGTGCATCGACTACATGCCGGATTGCGAATTTCCTTTGCCCTACTCTCAGGCACCAGAAGACACGGTGTTCCCTGAATTTCCTGGCACTCCCAATCCTTCAAGACCAGATGATGACGACGACGACGAATTTACAGACTACTCTTATCCGGATTCGATACCAGGAGTTTTTACCAACTACTCTCAACCGGTCAGTATAACTTATTCAGTGTCTTAAAGTACACAAAAAGAGTGATAATTTTGTTTATACTCTTAATTCTAAGAAAATCTGAAATACTTTATATGCAATTTTCTGCACCTTCTGTGAAGGCTCCTGTAATAGAGGATCCCATAGGAAACAGGAAAAATGAGGTGTTTCACTTCATTTTTAGGAGGTTGAAGTCAGAATATTGCTCCTCTAGAACATACAGTTTTAGTGTCTTTTAGCATTAAAACCTGTAAAAAATGAGATTTAGTAACAAAGGCAGTTAGAACTTCTTGCAAAAATTACCATGGATTGCTAATTCAGATTTCCCTGAATTGCTATTTTAGAAAAGCAAATTAAATTTATTGATATTAAATGTTATATTTCACTTTTTTGCAAGTTTACAGACTTTGAGTAGACAGATCGAAACTTGGAATCAAATTAACTTCATGCTTATGCCAATAAAAAATAACGGATTAAAAATGATCTCATTATTCTTATTATTTATAAATTTAAATCATCATGCTGATAGAATGTCATAGTTGCGTTGTATCAGTATAAGCCATAATGACTTAAGGATTTATGAAATATATTTGATGTTGATCTTTATTATTATAATTTAATGTAAAAACACTCGTATTTGCTTCATTTCCTAGGACAATTTACATATTTTTAATTTATATATATAAAAAAAGGGTAGATTAAATGTTTTAATTACACAATGAAAAAAAAAATCATAACTATTGCAATAGTTGCATTTTTTTTTTTTTTTTTTTTTTGCAAATTATTTTCATGAGAAATGATTGTATACATTGTTCTATGATAAATTTGTTTTCAATGGATTTCTAGAAATGGTGAAAAACGATAGGTGTTGAACTAATACAACTTTGAATATTATTTAAAATATTGAAATTTTATTAACATGTTATAAATAAGGAATTTTTTTAATTACTTTCATATATAATATAAAATTATATACAAATAAAAAAACCTGTTAATATTGTACCAATGGTTATCGTTACTTTCATAGCTTAAATTTTATTTAAATTGAAATAAATTTTATTTTCAGGATGAAAGTGGATCAGTGGATGAAAACACGGGTTATCACTATTACAATGTGCAGGTATGAACAATAATTTTATATTCCTTTCTGATTTTTGATATTTATCGACATGCAAAAAGTATAATTGTGGGATTTTGAGGTGTTTTCAGAATATGATAGCCAAATATTTATTTTGAAGGTTTTAAAAAGTGTTACATGAACAATATGTACTAAAGGGTATTTCCAATTATTACGATAGCAATATACAAATATTCAAATAGCTCAAGTATTTGTTAAAAATTGTATAAAATAAGATGTCAATTCTTTCAATCATACTATTGAAAACGTCTTCTAAAAGGTGATTGCGAAACGGTTAGAATGATCTAAGTTTGAATAGTTGGATCTAAAAAACATGGGGCAATACATTTCTAAAATTGCTTGGACATTAAATATTCCCTTGATCCTTTGCGTTAAGGAATCGTCTCATTCATTTTCTATTTTGGGCATTGTAGTGGTCGGTATTGTCTTGTTATGATCATGGCCATCGATGGGGGAGCAGAATCTTCTATGCTAACAACTGTCTGAAATTCATTCCCATAAGATGTGTATATGATGTCAGTTGAACACAATTTGGTGTTAATAGTATAAGATCTTCCCAGATTTAAACAGCTCGCCGTGATGTCTTTTAAGTTCGGAGAACTCACTGTTGTCTACAAGAACTGTATAAATTTGTGGTTGTACCAAGGGTTTAGGAAAGCATGTACAAAAGTTTGGTCTAGTTTAAAGTCAAGTCGTTATAAATCAGATGTTTTGTTGACCACTTTAGTCTTTTACTTATCCCATCTGTGACTCGTATTTTTCAAGATACCAATGTTTTAAGTCACCAGACAACTGTTCGCCATACCAATGGTCACCAAAAAACTATTCGCCATACCAATGTTTTAAGACACCAAAACAATTGTTTGCCATTGGTTTGAGAAGTACATTTTCAATTATTTCGTCATCTAGGTAGCAGTTATAAACACCATGACACCTATTTGGGAAATAACTAAAAAGTTCTTGTATCTCTTCCCTGAATGGTAGAGTCTATGTGATTCAAATTTGAGCTAATCGAGCTAAAGGAGATCCTGCACGATATTAGGAGATAGCCCATGATCTTTAGCATATAATTTTTTTTTTCCCTCTTGAATTGTCTTGAATCGAGTGAAAATAACAGTTATTTATAAAATGGAGTTGTATATTAAATTAGTTTCTTTTTAAAAATCCAACGTTTTTTTAGTATCAAGCAAAATACTATTAAACTTCAATATTATTGAACAGTCAATTTCAATATTATTAGAAATTAATGAACTAAGAAAATTTTTAGTGAAATTAGAAACTTTTGAGTACTTTTTTTTTAGATTCGTATCTCTATTCGAGAAATAAAATAAGGGATTAAACATTTTATTCGTTTAATACTGCATTTCATTCTAATTTTTTGAAGAAGGTGAGATATTCTTCATGATAAAAAAAAAGACTAAAAATGCAGAATGTCTGCGCTACATCATAGATCAGTAATAATATAAATTATAAAACAGGGAAAAATTAACATAGCACATATCATAATATAAGACACTATAAAATGTATCTATTTTTAAGAAAGCTAATAAAAAAACTACAAAATTTTTTAAAGTCATTAATATATTTTGAAACTTGAATTAAAATAACTTAATAACTTACAATTGTAGAGATATCCTAACAACATGAAAATTTATTCAAAAGAATAATGATACATTTTTCCAACACTCAAGAATGTTAATTCTTGTATGTACAATACTGTAATTTTATGTACATTTTAAATGCTTTGTTGCAAGCTTTATCATAAAGCTATTGTTTAATTATTAGTTTGTTGCTTTTTATTGGAGATGCACACATTATATCTGAATTGTTTGTGTGGAACAATTCAATAAATTAATTATTTGTTAGGTAAACAAAAGATCGCTTTCTTGGTAAAAATTCTCTAATTAAAAAACAATCGCTTTGTTATTATTCACTGAGTCAAAATTACTTTAAAGGTCTTCCTTCAAATTGTAAGTAAAATTTCAAAATAATTTATAGTAGGCTAGGCTATGAGATTAATTAATGAGAAATTCATGAAAATATTTTTTTAATTAAATAATTAAACCTAAAGATACTACGAAGTTTATTTTATGGTCACATTAAGTTCAAAAATTTAAGACTTAAATTAATTTAATTTTATTAAAATATAGTTAAAATTTATTATGTAACATTTTATTATCTTGTTCTCTAATAAACTGACCCTTTTTTTGTACAAAAATAACGTGATATTATCTAATATAGGTATATTGGTCCTTCTTAAAAACTCAATTTTTTAAATAATGATTAGAACATGGTCACTAGATTACTATTATAGCTGAATAATATAATAAATCTAGTTTTGTATCTCTTTATATTATTAAAAATATGATGCTTGTTTTACAATGTTGCTGTGTCCCATTTTCATATAAATTCGTGTGGTTTGTGGATTACTGTCAATACACGAAAATGCAGTACGAAATAATTCATGACAAATTTAATAGAAATGTGGCCAATTTGGTTCAAAAAATTTTAATTTTATGAAAGGCACTGAAATTCCCCCTAATATTTTTGTAATTTATCCAACTGTAAAGATAAACCAATCAAATTAAGCTCCACCTGCCGATGAGATTCAGATTAAGGAACTTCAAGATCCCCCAACTCTGAACACATCTGAAAGAACAACCTGAAACAAATTCTGTATTGCCTTGATGTAAAAATATATTAAAAGTCTTTTTGTAAATTTTTTAAAATTGCAAATCCTCTAAGTAAAAACTGAATTACATTTCGGTAAGAGTAATGGTCAATGCAATACTTGCAATTCTTATTTACATCTTATCATACTATAAAATTATTACCATACCATTTTAACATTCCAAATCATATTAATGTGTTGAACACATCTTCGTAAATTTCTCTGGATACTAGATGCTCATCTACGAGTACTTGATTATACTTTAGAAAAAACTACTTTTCCTTTACTTACATCACTATTGTCTTTTAATCTGTCATCAAGTAGAGTAAAAGATTCTACTGATTAATGTGATGTCATGAAATGCATCTTTATATTACTAGCTATTACTGTTTCTTTTCATTTTAACATTAAATGCATAGATGCTTTTTATTTTATACAATTTTTGTTAATGGAAATCTAAATCCATAAGAAAACTTTTTACAATTATCTATCAATAAAATTATTAGAATATTTGTAGAATTAACTGATTTTTAAAGTTACAATCTTAGGAAAATGATTCAGATACTTATAAATTTATATTACATTTATGCATTAAATCATCATTACTATCTATGATAACAATGATGATTTTCAACTCGCTGAAAACTAACAATCCTATCCAAAATTAATCCCATTACTACATTTTTTACAAGTAGGAATTTTCCGACTCCTAAATTTTATCCATTTTAAATTCTGCATTTTTTAAATATTATCCTACAGCTTTTAATTTTATTTCACAGTTAAACCTTATAAACAAAATTATTTTCTTCTGTTTTGATACTTATTCATACGATCAGAACCATTTCAACTAGGTATACATGTACAAGTTCGGAGATAAAAAAAAAAATCTTCAAAATTCAAAACTCTTTAACAAATCTGGAAAGAAAAAACGTTTAAGGCAAAGTATTATGAAATATTAAAAGGACATAACAAAAGACAGACAAGAGAGATGACGATTTTAGCTATTTTATACTTTTTTCAATTCCTTCTATTAGCGCACACTCTCCCTATATATATCTTGTTCAAATTTTCAACCGTTAATAAAATACTTTTATTCAACCACTCAAGTTCAAATTCATTTTTTTTGAACTTGTAGTGGATGACACTTGATATTAATACAGTTTTTTTCAAATATTAATTCGGTAATTAAATTTAATTAATTAATTTTAGTTTTTAGATTTAAGTTGCATCTATCGACCAATAGATGACGCCAGATAAACTTAAAAAAAATGAAGGAAAATTATTTATAAAGGACTTTTCTGCAATATAGTGAAAAAAAGTAGAAATTGACTTTAAAATTTTTTTTTTTTTTAATTCTTGTTTTTATGACGGAGAGATATAATATTGTCTTTATTTGGTGTTTACAAACATACACACACACAACAAGCAAGATCATAAACTATAATTGATTAAAAAAACAAAAATAGACCTAAATTGATTAAAAACTATATGGAACACAAAGCGAAAATTATTGTTTATTTCCATAAAATTTATGAAAATGTCATCGTCTAAAATGTGATTATATAAAATGAAAATTTGCTTGGAGTTGTCCCAAAATGGTACTTGAATTGATAAGAAAAAAAATGCCATTGATGAAACTTTTAATAGTAAAATGTGGTGATATAGGCTTTATATGGCTTTATGTAGCTGATGATTCCAATAGAAATGTTGTTAAACTTATTTAATACTGTGATTGGCGTTCACTTTAGATAATAAGAAATGGTTTCATTAATTAACATTGTTATCCATATTAATTCTTTAAAAAAAAAACTAACGTGTATTGTCATTATTAAACTTTTTCAAAATATAATGTAAGGATCCAACTATGTTTATGTTAGAAAATAGTTCAACTATCATTTATTACTTTATATTCAAGTTTGTAGCATCGAATAAATGATAGAACTTGCTCGAGGAATGATTTTTAGTTTTTGATTTCGTGATTAATTCGAATATTCTATATGTATAGTTTTATAATGTTGTATGTCATATATTAAAAGCTTCCAATTCTCAAAAAAATCACGAAAAATATCATTTAAACTATTTTGCTTTTTCCACAGGGACTACCAGGGCCCCGCGGTTACCAAGGCCCCCTGGACCACCAGGACACAAAGGTGATAAGGTAATATTCTTATTGTATTTGTAATTTCTTCGAAATTGATCTTTGAAGTATCATCTGCTTTATATTAATGAAAATTTTCTTTTTTAGGGAGACCTAGGTAGAGATGGAGTGAATGGTTTAGATGGCTCTATGGGACCTCCAGGCCACATATTTATGATACCTGTGAGTCTGAGTCTACTGCTAACCATCCATTTCAATTCGCCATATGCATATAATTTATAATATTAAATTGAAGAAATTTCAAAATTTGTGGCATCTTTCTTGATAAAAATGATGTTTATTCACTCGTCAGCAAAACTCATTGGTGTCATTTCAAAATCTTGAAGGGTTGCAGGTAATGGGTTAAGTACAGCAATACATCTCCCTAGAGCATTTTAAACATGTTCAATACAGAAACATGCTAGACAATCTAAACACACAATAGTCTCATAACGAAGGTAATTCTTTTCCAACCGAACTATGTGGGATATTGTCGACGGCTTATGGTGCATAATCGAGCATTATCTTCCTGGTAAAGAAATCATCAACTGCCTCTAAGTAAAAATGCCGTGTCTATATAACGGAGTAGAAACTGTGCTTTCTAAATATGATGCACAAGTAATTGTTGTCATCTAAAGATATATATTCACACACATTCTCTAGACCTATCAAATCTGGACTTTTTTCATGAACATAACGATAATAACGGTTTTCCTGTTCCTACAGATCAATAACCTTCTTGAGTCACTTTGTAAACAAAATCTGGACTTATCAGTATATAGGTACAAATATCAATTGATTTGCATCCCAATTAAACCATTCATTTTGCTGATGTGGTGAGAGTGATAAACAGAATGCTGGATGTCTTTCATATAATCAATTTCTGAAGCCTTTTGCATACTGTTATCTGGATACCAACTTTCGTGAGATTACTACAAGGGGGCTATTTGTAAGGTTTACTGTAGCAGTTCTGAGTTTACCTGCAATTAATTTCAGATAGCGTTCTTCTACAGTACTGATAATTATAGATCTTTCTTGACTGCATCTTCTAGAAGATGATTTTGTTCTTAGAAATACATTTCACAATCATGAATTGCAGATGGACTCCCATTCAACTATCTAGCTACATAAAATTGACTTTGTACCAATTATATTTGCCAATCTGCTTGTCATTTGCTGTCTATCTGTCGATTTGTTGTCTTGAAATTTCACTTTTATTTATTTTTTACTTGCTGAAATTGCAAATGTTTTTAAAGCCTGCTTTAGGCTCCGTATCTAATGATGTTAAACGATAGTAACTCTACAGATTACATTTTGATACAACACTACTCTTTACGTATATTATGCAATTTTTTTATGAAAATTTACATATGTTTATCTGTATAAGTGCAATATTTCCTATTTTTTTTTTTCTGTTGTTTCTGGTAAACATTTTAGTAAAGCAAATTAAAAGTCCTAACTTGTGGCTCCATCTTTTTTGATTAGCTTTGCGACAAATAATTTTTGATAATTTACAATTAATGCTTTTAGTGTATATATAGTTTTTTTAATCAGTGTATTTTGCCAAATTCTCGCTTTAAATTCAAGGATAACAACGCAGAAAAAATGTATAGTTATATTTTGATCATTAAACTATTATTTATTTTATTTTAAAGTGATTTACAGCATCGATAGTGTTTCATAGATGAACCAATTTAAGTAAAAATTACATACAAAATGAGACGTAACTTTGAACCCCATATTATATATATTATATATATATATATATACACTCAAGAGCCAAAACATTATGACCACCCCTACATTTTGTAATGAACTCGCCTGGATGACGTGGAAGGCACGTGATCAGGTGGAAGTGGTATTTAACTGGTATTAAGTGGTGGTATTAATCCATGCCAAGGCGGGTTGAAGCTGTGTTGCGCTCCAAAGGTGGGCCAACTCGTTATTGACAGGTGGTCATAATGTTTTGGCTCTTGAGTGTATATATATATATAAAACAAACACACAATTGACAAATTAAAAATAAAAAATAAAATAACATACAATCAGTATGTATAATAAAAATATAATATACCATTCACTCTACATCTATTATTAATGTGTATAGTTAATTTTTTTCAAATAAAAGAAAAGAAGACTGAAAGGGAATTTATGGAAGATCTAAATGTGAATAAGTTGCTTTATGTAAAATGTATATATCTGAAAATAATTAGATATGCAAATATCAAATGGTGAAGGGCGAGAACTGATTGCATCGGCAGACAAAAAAGAAATATAAAATTGCTGTATATAAAGTTGAGTGATAAACAAGTTTTCAAAGAAATCAACAAAAACCTTAAGAGAAAATTTTGATCAAGGAATACTTACCTTCAAGGTTTTAATCAAGAAATACTTGCCTTCAGAACTTTATATACCATGTTATTTCTGTTCACTAGATAACTGCATCCAAATCAAATCAAATTTAGCTACCTTTTTTTTACACAATAGGGAGGAACTAAAAATTTTTCCGCTTGAAATAAGTAAGGAATACCACAAACAGAATGGCAGTACAGCAGTACATCTGATTTTATAAAATAAATCTATATCGGCATGAATATTAATATGAAATTGTCACTAAATGTGTGAATTGATAATAATGTTCGATTAATTTTTATTAATTAAAACTATTTTATAAATCCGAATTATGACTAATGTTAGTTTAAACTTTAAGCTAACTTTTTTTATTCAGCTTAATAAACTTCTCCAACACATTGCGTTTTCAATATATCGTGGTTTTTCTTTGCATCCCGATATAACGAGGAGTTCCTATATTAAATTTTTTTTTTTTTTATTGTCAATGTTTATTATGAAATAAAATTAAGTATTTATTTTTACTACAATTTAGCATTGAGTAATAATTTTCCTGTTAAAATGTTGCTATATCCAAAAATGTTACTTCTTATTTGTTAATCATACCTTTGCATTTATTTTGTTTCGTTAGTATCAGCCTCAAGGAGACAACAAAGGGCCTGATGCTGCAGAACCACTGAGGCAAATGCTGAGTCAGCATATGGTAAGAAAATGCAATACTTCATTTGATGACATTTTATTAATCGAAATTTAGTTTTTTTTTTTTCTTTATACCATAATTTAGTTGTGGATTAAAATTAACATGTCAATTGCCTTTCGATCTTTCTAAAACTTTTGTGCTTACAATAATTTATCATTTTTTTCTACATTTGTAATTTATAAATTCGATACTAATATTAACAGAGTTTTACTAAAAGATCTTCCGAAATGTAAATGCAGGTAAAGGTGATCGAAAAAGACGATGTTCTAATGGAATGTGCATGCGCAGAAATGGCCAGTGTAAATGAGGTCAGACATTTAGAAAGATATTAACAACAGGTAAATGGAAGAAACAGATAAAGTAAAAAGAAATAAGCATTTTAATGATTAAACTTTTTACAATAGGCGGCTCGAAAGTTCAGTCACCAACAGTTGTATAAAATTCTCTGCGGTGGCTTATGAGTTATTACTACACCACACCACACCACATCACTGTGGCTAGAGCTGAGATGCCCTTTTACAGTGTGAGAATGATGTGGGTGAGTAGTTTGATTGGGCTCTGTGACACTCTACGGTCATAATAGACCAGGACCTACGGTTTAAAGTGGATTACGAACCACTACAAACATCCATGTGTATGTATAATGTATAAAAAATGTATAATGAGAAACAATAGTTGTTTGATTTGGGTTTTATGGCACAAGATCAAGATTTAGCCAAATAGAGAAACAATAGAGATTATTAAAAATAAATGTATAGAGAAGGCTATTTGAAAAACAAAATAAAAGGCATAATCGTTACTTAATACTTAAAAGTCAATATTGGATAAACACTTAAAATCACAAGCCATCATTGCGTTAAAAGCTGCTACAGCAATTTACAACAAAATTAAACACCATTGCAACCTTACATTAATATTACAAGAGGCAATTAAAGATCAATGCTGACAATATTACAAAACAACTGCTGTGTTAGGCTTAAAAGCATATAACTAACAAAATTTTTAATTAAAAAATTCCACATTTGTTCATATATATATCATTGCGCAAATGCTAGGATTGATCTTTTGGTACTTCTTAATTTGAGTATTCGTAATATCTTGTAAATCCTCGAGCAGCAGTTTTTAGCGCGCTGACAGCTTAGGATTATTATTTTCTTTTAATTAAAACTATTGGTTTGTATTTGTATATAATACTTAAATTCCTTCTTGCACCGGTCTAGGAGCCCATTAAATTTTCAATCAACTTGGCATTAAGTGAATATCATTTCGGTGAGTCCAACCCTGTCCTCAATTCGTCTGATATTTGGGATTAACTCTTCCTTGGAAGAATTCTGGCACTAACACTTTGCAAGACATTCTATACTTACCCTTGCAAATTATACAGAGAGATCTTTTTTCCTGAGAAATTTAATGTGCCCATATATTGAGTGGAAATATATTAATATGAGAAATTATTAAAACATTAACGAAAAGGGATAAGAAGCAAAACAAATTCTGAAAAAAAGTCGAAGATTGTCGTTTCATTGTTTTATATAGCAAAAATGTTTTTTGTAATAATACACTCACTTCACTGTTTCTGTTTATTTTTCAGTTAGCAATGAGAGGTGCTATCGGGCCCGTTGGATTGACTGGATTACCTGGGCCAGTGGTAAGCAATGAATAGCATTTATTCATTAATTACAATTATTTAGCTGAGAGAACATAGCTGATTATAATCCTGTTTATTTACAGATTCTTAATCAAAATCTTAAATTTTGGCAATCTTCGATTTAAGGATATTTTTAGAAGCTAGGAATATAATTAAAATAAATAAGGAAATTAATTAAATTTTATTATATTTTTAAAAACATCCAACATTAATTTATTTTTGTATTATTAATTTTCTGGTGATATTTTAAAGTAAATTAAATATAAAAATGGTCCTTCATTCTAGGTGAATCATCAATTCTAAGTTTAATATTTTTTTAAATTTAAAACCCCAACTAATCGTCTGTTGTAGAGATATAACACATATAACACAATGTTAACACAAAGTTTGCAGAGGTAAGCGGCTGGATATAGACCTTTAATATTGAGCTAGATTTTGTTGTCATAAAAGTAATTAGTCAAATAGATTTTATTTTAACAATTTTCACTATCTTCATATTTAATTATGTTCAATACCTGGATCCAAATAGTCTTGTTCATTTTGAAGTATACTTTAGCAATAACCACATCTACTTTTTAATGCAATTTAAAAAAGTATGTTTTTGGTAATAAATATTGTGGGGGGGTAAAAATAAGTAGGTAAATATTCTGCATCCATGATAGCATGCTATAGATAAAGGATTTGATCTTCTAGTCCGTAATAAGAAACTCAGAATCTTTAAATCTTTCCATCTTTCTATGTTCTCATTTTTCATTTAACAGGGTCCTCCTGGATTCCAAGGGACTAAAGGAGAACCCGGTGAAGCTGGTGAAGAAGTAAGGGTTTTTATAATAGTCAATATTTAAAACAAACCATTATTTCAAATAAAAATATCTATTGTTCTAAAATAAATTAACTTTATTTCACATTTAAATACAAAAAGCCTATTTAAAAAGTAACTTTAAAGCATTTTAAGATAATAAGTTATAATTACTATTTTCTTTAGTTTTTTGCAAAAAATATATCGTAGGAAAAATATAGCTTGATTCAATATATTTGATGGATTAATAATAAAAATATTTTTACGGGAATCTATAAATAAATAAGTTATTAGTATTTTTTATAATTTTTTTCATACGTGTCCATTTAAAAAATATTAGATACCAAACATTGTACAACTAATAATAACATTATATGAAAATAAATTAATAGTTAAAATATGCAAAATAAATAAATAAATAAATAAATAAATAAAGATAAGAAATAAGCTTCTATTTTAAAACGATATTGATTTTCCTAATCTCTAGTTTCAAACATAAAAAAAAAAAACCACAATATTCTTTCAAAAAGTAATAGCGAGTTTTCAGTAGCAACGTTCACCGCTGGTGAGCATTAGGGCTGTGGTTCAATCCGATGGCGGCAATGTTGCCAGACACTGTTTCAAAAACGAGGAAACTCGATGGCATTTATGATGTTCAGCATCTTGCCTCGTTAGTCAGACTACCTGGTGGGAGTTTTCCTGGTGTTCTCCCATATGAGGTAGTCCTCCCGGAAGGCTCTGCCCTCCTTCTTCAGCGACTCGTAGCCAAGTCAGACTTCTATCTAGGGTTGCTCCATCACAACAGAAAATGTCCCCATTCCCTCCATCCACTAGTAGACTACTCATGGGGTGTCCTTCTCACGCTTCAGGACACTGAGTATTAGTCACAACAACAGCTTTCAAAACTGATTAAAACTGTAAAAAAAAAAAAATTGTTAATTCATAATTAAATTTTTAAAAATATTGTAAATTGTATCAGCTTGATTATTATCAATAGACAAAATATATAAATAATAATTTTCAGTTAGGGCGATTATAAAAGTATTATGTTTAAAAGTGGTACAAAAATGTGTATGCTTCAGACTTTGCTTCTTTTCTTTGCAAGGGTCCCAGAGGTTTACGCGGCATGATGGGTCATCCAGGTAGAGCTGGTCGAAGGGTAAGTTGAGTAAGTAAAAATCTATTTAAAATAAGAAGTAAACTTTATGTCTTGTCACTCTTAGTACATAAAGAGGAAAATCTTGTTTTCATTGAAACTTTTCAGTATTTTCTGTTATATCAAAAAAATAATACGATGTACTTTATATATATTTTTTTAAGGGACCGAGTGGCAGAGATGGAACCAGAGGGCCCCATGGACCAATCGGAGCAAAGGTAAAATAAAAAAAAAAGACAATATTTTTAGTTTAGTGCTTTCCAAACTGCAGGGCGTTTCCTCTAAGAGAAGAAATTTTTGAAAAAAGAATCACGTGATTTATATTTCTGGCATTATATTTTTTTATACCATCACTCTTCTCCAAGTTATTTTTTTTTGACATTTTTTCCATTTTATTATTTTATTTGTCTTAACTTGACTAGGTGCTTTGAGATGCTCGCTGATGCTGCTTTATCTCCATTTATTTTTTATTTACATTGATCTAAACATACTTATAAAAACAATTCAGACCGTAAAATATGGAAAAATAGGTTAAAAATTATCATGCTATTATTTAAAAATTACGTCATAAATTATATTTTTGACGCCAAATAATGTTTTTACTAGTTTTGATGAAGTAAACATTAAAATATTTTGAAATTTATGCATAGTATGTTGTTTTTATACTGTATATTCTTGCTGCAATTTAAGTTAATTGCATCTTTTTTACATAATTTGATTTTTATCAGATTTTTCCCGATATGCGGATAAATTTAAAACTATAGATATAAAAATTGGAATAGACATAAAAATTAATTTTTTAATCATCGTAACTATTAAAAATTTCTATAAATCATAACAGAATTGTGTCTGCCAATAAGGCCATTTTTGGGCTTAGAAATATGTTTAAATCAGAGTCCACAAGCAGAAAAAAATAAATTTTTGTTATATAAAACCCTTATTAGACCTCATTTTGGTCTATGGCTCTGAAACTTGGACTTTGGCAAGATTTGGTCCATTTCGGTATATTTGAGCTGACGATTTTAAGGGCTATTTTTGGAGGTGTTAAGGACAGTGATTGTTGGAGTAGACGGTACAACGCAGAAATTTATAAATGCTATAAAGACCCAGATATTATAAAATTTATTAAGATCAATAGATTAAACTGGGCTGCTCATATATTTAGAATAAATGATTTAAATTATGTAAAAAAGCTCGTTTTGGCAAAGCAACAGGGACAAAAACGAAGATTACGACTCAAGTTGCGATGGATAGACGCGGTTGAAAAAGATTTTGCTGTACTAAAGGTTAAGAATTGGAGGACCATTGCCACCCAGAGAAATGCATGGAAATCTCTTTAAAAGAAAGCCTCGGCCCACTCTGGGCTGTCGTGCTATTGATGATGATATAAATCATACTATTCGTGTTTCAATTTATTTTGTTTTTCTTTTTTCATATTTTTCAACTTTATCTCATCATTTTGTATAAGTTTAATTTTATTTCTTCTTAATTTGTAAACACACGTACTCATTTTATTTTCGTTTTAAAATTCTAATAAGTGCTCCGAATTTTTTAATTTTTAAAACTGTGTATTGTGTGTTTATTACTAAGTCCATCTGTTATACATAATTAAGAATTTGAATTAAAAATATTCTTTTAAATAATTTTTGAAAAACTTTTTTTTTTTTTCTATTATAGGCAATAATATGTCAGAAACTTTAATTCTTAAGAAAATTCTTATTGTTTAATTTATTGAAATTAAGTTTTTATATAAAAATTATGTTATTGTTCACAGGGTGATGTAGGATTGCCTGGAATGCCCGGATTACCAGGAGAAAAAGGAGACCGGGTAAGAAATTTTTCTAAAAATATATTTTGATGTCTGGTTTTTTAATTTTGCTAAAATATATAAATAGTACTTGTTTTTTATTTTCTACAATAAGGCTTTCATTTGCTTTGCAATGTTTCAAAAAGAATTTACAAAAAGGAAACTAAGTATTAGATGTGATATTCTGGTATCTTATTCAAATATCAGCTTTCTTTTAAATAGTAATGTTTTGTAAAATAAAATAATCCTCACAACTAGAACAGCAATATTCAAACTCTACTGAGCTTTTCCTAATGTACTATAAATTTCTGTTTATATTACATAATTTAAACTATGTTAATTAAACTACATAATATAAACTACTGTATAAATTATTTGTTTTTATAATAAATAAAATTTCTTGCACCCTAAAATTTTTCTGAATTTTCAATTTCTGGGGTTCTATTAAATGTTTCATTACCTACCAATATATAGATGCATATATATCTAAAACTTTTTTGAAAAGTGTATATTACTGATAGCATTTTCTTCTTGATAAGCGAGGTGAAGAATTAAGTTTAATGTAACTATCATGACTAAAAAAATTACAAAAACTAGTTTTTAATGACCAGTCACTTATTAAACATAGATTATGTTAATATATGCTATGAAACGTTAATTAATTTATTTTAATTTTCTAAAGGGTTTTCCCTGGTGCTCAAGGTGAACCAGGTTTAATTGGACATGACGGACCTCAGGTAAGATAGATGTTTATCACCTGCATTTTCATACTTTAATAACAGTCAACATCACTTAAAAAAACAAAATAATAAGTTTGTTCACCATATGAAATAAACTAAGTCATTTAATGACAAAGTCTTTTTATCATTTGATAAAAATAGCACTAAACAAATATTAGCAGTTTTTGTTAAGGAACACGTGGCCTTTAAACGTACCATAAAATTATAGAATGAAAAAGAAAAAGAAAAGCTGAAAAGTGTTCAATAAAGATTTGTTAGCTGCAACTTCAATATAAAAGTGCAAGAGGTGCGTTTCACAATATCGATCCACCATCATCACCGTCAGTGCCGCAACAGCCCCATGGTGGAAGTTTTCTCTTTACGGATTAATGTTGTCAGACCTACGACCAATGATCGGCAGTTATATTTACCCGGGACCTACGGTTTAAAGTGGATTCGGAACCACTGCAAATATCCATGGCATCGCCGGGACTCGAACCAGAAATTTGTGGCACAGAGCACCAGAGCATTAGTCAATATCAATCCAATGTTTGCCAAATTTGTTCTAATAGCAACCGCTTTCGGGTAATTCTCTGCCGGTTAATGTCATTATTATGATGCAAAAATGAACGGTTTTGCAGAATGAATCTTTATCTAAAATCATTCTTTGTTAATAAAAAATTATTTCGAAATATATTTAAGTCCCGGTCTAATTAGCCTAAAGTGTGCACAGGAATGACCGTAGAGCGACAAACCAAATCTACTTTGTATTGTTGAGCTATTTAAGAAGTAATCAAACATTTACTACCCAAAATATGTATACAACTATCACTTTTAAATATAATCTGCCAACTGTAGAAGTTCTCACAAAATTCTATTTCTGACTGATCTTGATGCGTCATTATCTAGCTAAAGGAAGCAAGGTGATGGATTGATTTCAGGACTCTAATGATTCGTGGTTGCGGGTGCGGTTGAGTTGAGCCATATTAGTGGATATAAAATAAAAAATCGATATATTCCTTTTCTGACTGATGAATTAAAAAAAAAACCAACAACTTATATTCTTAACAAAGGATTTAAAGATCCTTTTGGATAAGAATCCTTTATATACAGTAGGAAAATAGTTTTGAAAGGATTTTTTTTTTTTCTTTCTAATGCAGTTGGCAAACACTTAGACAGCTTGGTCTTGGATGCCTTAAGGCAAGCGCTGCACAGACGTTACTCACTGTGTTTAGCACTACCCAGGGGCGCGTGTGCAAATCAAACTTGAAAATAAGCCACGGACGCGGAGTAACAATGTCCACGCAAAGCTCTACGATCCTATTAGGACCGGGACTCTTACGGTTTAAATTGTTGGATTCCGAACCACTACAAACGTTCATCCATGGCACCGCCGGGACTCGAACCCGAAACCTGTGGTACCGAGCGCCAGAACGATTTAGCCACTCGGCCATTCAGGCCCAGATTTGAAAGGTTCATGAATTAAAAATCCTTTCAGATCAAAAATAATTTTCGAACAATATATCTAATTCATTTATATTAATCGGTGTCATCCTTCTTTTGCCTACTTATATATTGAATGATAAAAGTTCTATTACATGTATGAAATATGGGATAACAACATTTTTAAAAGAAAAGGAACCAGACTTTTCTTTTCAACTTCATTATTTTGTTAGAAACTTGAAGGATAAACAAAATTTAAAATATACATATATATATATATATATAAATTTACGTTGGTATTATCAGCCGACATTTCCTACTTATGTAGTCTTTAAATTTGAAAAGTTGCTTGTAATCCAAAGTTAACAAAATTGTAATGTAACTTTAAGAACTTTTACATTTATTATCACATTAAATATAATACAAATTTTTGAATATTAGTATTATGTAAACTCTTCACATTAAATTCTAACTTATAGCATAATTAAAATTATTTGAAAATATTTAAATTGTTGATAGCATATGACATCATTTGAAGGGACGAATATAAAAATTCTTATCATTTCTTTTGCAAAAGGAAAATAAAAAATAAAACTTAAATTAATTTATTGACAGAATGTTTGTAGGATTCAAGAAATTAAATATGCAAAAATACGGGTTTAAATCTATAGGTGTAATGCAGGTTTGTTAATCCAAAATCAACTCTTGCAAATCAAATTATATTTTCAAATCAAATTCACTCTCTCAATATTCTGGGTTTATTTATAAGTTACTAGTTATACATATATATGCTAATACAGATGTATATGCATATGCACATCTAAATATATATTTCTATATGGGTGAAGATGTATGTTTAAATATGCATGCGTTAATCTGTAAATTTCTTTCAATAAACATGATTTTGTGTATGACCTCAGTTACAATGCATATTTACTTACATACGTATGCAAACCTATCTGTATGAGTGTATGTATGTGAGCGTTTCACTGTGTGAATAAATGCGAATGAGTATTTATATGCGTTTGTTTGTTCGAGTATATATATGTCTGCGTTTACGTTCATGTATATAAAATGAATGCACATATGTGTGTGCATGTGAATGAGTGAATGTATGTATATACTTTTGTTTCTATATTTGTGTATGTATACATGAAAATTTGTGCTTGTGATATTATGTGATTATGATATGCTATGTAATGTATGTGTGTTGTTGATAATCTAAACTTATTGACAATATACTAACAGACAATTTACTTCAAAATTGCTCAAAAAAATAACTTAAGGTATGTATAAAATATTTTTACATAATAAAAGATTAGCTGATGCATTCAATTTTACCATTAAAAGACGACAATACTTAAATAAATTTAATTCACCGAATTGATTTTTAACTAGCCTTGAATGTATCATATCTTAGGTGAAATATATCATACATTATAACGTAGTTCAGCTTTCATTTTAACGAAGTTGCTGAATAAGTCTTAGAGGAGATATTCCGTTAAAAAGGAATAGATAGATAAGTATCACTCACAGTTATGTCAATCTCAAGGTGCCTTCCGACTCTTGGAAAGCTAGGCAGAATGGCGTTAAGGAGCATTTGTCAGTATGATGTGTCTTGCAGACAGGGGAGTCAACAGCTCGGGAGAAGACTTCCTTGGTGAATTTACATAATCTCGCTGGATAAATTTTGATCTCTTCTTCATGAATTGGGTATCGGAAATTTAGGTGACCGTCAGGCCAAAATTCTATTAAAACAGAAAAGTTTAATTTTTCTTTCTCTTTCCTCTTCTTTCTCATTTCGACGCTTTGGACCTCATTTACGCTCAGGCTCGGACTTTCGGTGCCTAATATACATATAAGTATGTGCATGTATTTATATATATAATATATATGTGTGAATTTAATGTTTATGCATGTATATAAATGTGTGTATATAGGGTGTCTGTATAGATATGTGAATGTGCATGTGTGTCATGGGCTGGGGCATGTATTTGTGTGTGTACATCTGTATGTACGCCCACGCATACAAGCACACATATATACATATGCACGTGTATAAATTTATACACATGCACACACTCACATGTATATATAGATGTGAATATATTTGCACATATATACACATTTTATAAACATGCACTTGCACACATTTCATACATTTTATACATATTCTTGCATATTCACATAAATGCATGCACATGTATACAGGCAGATGTGCATATATACACAAGCATGTTAATACATACGTACATTTATACACAGTTACAAAACAGATACAAATGTACGTAACGAAAACATACAGACCCACATAAGTTGTTTTTACATTGTTTTTACATTCGTTTTTAAATAATATTCACTGTAATTCATAGTTTGTAAATGTGTCTTGTTATTTTATTTATTTATCTTCTTATTATAGACTATTGATAGGTATAGTATATACAGGTATATAGTTTTATCAATATATAACAGATGTATTTTTAGAAATTAAATTAAAATTATACTTTGAAAAATAAAACTCACATATTGATACAGGTCTCTTGAATTATTGGTGGGAAATTACGATACATAGATTAGTTGTTTGTAAGGATATCAATTAAAAAATAATGACTTATAGCTATATAATATGTGCTTAAATAATCATAATCTGATTATTGTTTCTCTAATGTGCTTAAAAATATATTTTACATAGGGCGAAGAAGGACAACCAGGCCCACCAGGTCTTCCTGGAGATATGGTACGTATTTCCTGGTATTAAAAATATACATTGGAATATTTATAAATAAGATTGGCCTCTTTTTCCGTTTTTTAATGTTTTAATAATGAATAATATTTTGAGTTCAAAAAATAATGCATTTTCAAATTTTCTTTTTATTGAAAAATAAAAGGATCTTGTTTAAAAAATCAAAAACTATAAATTATGTATTATATTATATTATGCATTAATTAAAAAAATAATATATTGATTCAAATTAAATTTTTAATAACAATTAAGTTATATTAATAAATAGTTGTAAATTATTTTCATTATAATTTAATCAAATGCATTAATAACAATAAAGAAATTAATCACCAGCTTTAAATTTCTTTAAATAAATTATCACAAATAAGGAACAATGTTATAAACATTGTGCTATATTTTGATTTTTCTTTTGGTATCTAGTCTCTTTTAACTATACATATTTCATTCATTATAATGTAAACAATCATATATTTTTAAAATGTTGTCTGCATTTATTTATGAAACATAATTCGAATTGTGAGAAAAAATAAGTAAATATTTAATGATTATTCTTTTCAGTTCTTGAATAATAAAATTATGTTTTTAAAAATTAGTCAATTTATTTTTGTCACCTACTAGTGAATAATTTTTGTATATTTCGTCAAGTGAAGTTTTTTTTTTTTTTTTTATATTTTTTTTTTTCCTTTCCATTTAATATTTTGATATTTAATAATTTAATTAAATTACTATATGAAGTAGTTTTTTATTTGAAAATTTATATCCAAAAGGATCATTGAAAATGTCTCATTGTGCTAATTTTTCTTTCAATCATAGGGTCCCAGAGGGGTTTATAGGTTCTCGTGGATTTCCGGGATTACCAGGACCTCCAGTAAGATTTTTTGTTCCATTTCTCAAATGATTTTGACCTTTGTTTGCTTATATTTTTATGTATTTGTACATGGGTTGCACAATTTTGGTTTTGTTTGTCTTTTTTATAAGTTATATTCATAATTATCAATTTGTTATTCAATTTTTATTGATTATGTATGAATTTTGTTCTACTGAATGATTGAATGATTTTTGAATGACTTGTCTTACTGAATGAATTTTGTCCTATCAGTTTTTTATTGATTTTTGTAGTACAGCTTTTATCCATGGTAGAACTTTTTTTCAGAAATGATAATAATATTATATTTTTAATTATATTGTAGAATTTTTTTATTTTAAAAATGATAAAAGAGCCATTATTTTTTAATTATATTTTAAATAGAGTTTTTTTATTATATATCATTATGCATCTTATTTGTTTTTACCTTTCTCCGAGTTTAGTCATCCTAAACTAGGACCCTACTATCAATAATCTTAAGATCGAAATTAAGAACCTTTGAACAACTCTGAAGAAATTTGTCATTTGAAAATTTATTTTAAGCATTTTTCTAAGTCAAGCGATTTTTAATTAGTGTAATGAATTTTTTTTTCATTGAAAAATCGCGTTTTTTTATTTTCTTTAAAAATCGCGTTTCTTTTTCAATTTGTTAAAAATTCAGTACAAAGAAGACTGAATTTTAAATTTTAAGATTATGTTTATAAAACTATAACATTAAAGATTTCAAAGCTGCGGTTTAAGTACGAGGTTTAAAAAGTAAGGTAACAAGTTTAATAAATATTCATGAAGAAAAACATTAAATTATTGTTCTGTAAAAATTGTAAAGAAAAAGCATGCATAATACAAGATATCTTATCGTAATACAATTTTCAATATTTATATATTTTTATTGAATTCTATTTTTGAATTGTACTAATACAAACATTTTTATAAAACATGTTTTATGTAAATGAAAATAATATTTTCAAAGTATTTCGGAGATCTCTGAATTTTATGTGTTTCATTTATTATAAAGTTAATGAAACTCAAATTCTTACAAAAAGTTAATGAAATTGTTTTCTTGTTTCAGGAATACCAGGAGCTGAAGGTTCATCTGGTCCAAAAGGAAAAGAGGTAAGTCTTGTTTATTGAAATATACTGCTGATATTTCCTTAGATTCCCTGATACAGATCCTTAACTAAATCTTTATTACGATTTTATTATAATCTCAATAGTAAATATATTGGAACTTATAAGAAAACTGCTGGGTTAAAGTCTGATAAAAAATATGCTGCCATGTCAAAATATATATATATATATATATAAATCTAATTTCGTTATTTCCGAATTTCCAGAATTATTAATTTTAAAAGCATACAAAATAACGACATTTTATTAAAGGTAAAACGTTTTCTTTATGTTAACAAGATATTTGTGGACAGTGACAATAACTAATGATATAATAAATTATTCTATTACAAAGAACATTATATATACAAGTCTTTGAGGTAAAAATGTCTTATTAAAGAAATTTTTATTTTAAACGAAACCGTAAATCTATCTTTTTAGAATCCACTAATTAAAAAATCTGATTTGTCACAATCATATCATGTTTTATTCCGTACAATTTTTCATGTCTTATTTGTCCCAATCATCTCATGTTTTATGTGTCATAATTTTTTTATTCATCTCAGTATTATTCTTGGATGCAATTTTTAAATATTCTAATAAGCTGGAATTCAAAGATTTGTTGGAGACATAACAATAATTTTCAATAAATATATAAATAGAAATAGAAACAGCTAGATGAGATACAAAATATCTTTATTTACCATGTAACAGCGGTTTATAAATTTTGATGTTCATTTGGTTGCTCATAGTAGATCCAAGATTTTCATGTCGTGTATTGGCAAGCGTCCAAGGAGAGAAGAAATTTAGCAGCTGTGATTGGCAGCTTCAATTCCCTGCTATTAGAGAGTTTGTGCATAACGTTTTTTTTATCGTCCGGTATTTTTTTTTTCTCCCTAGCGCGAATGCTCATAGGAAATTGCGCATGCATATCTGTAATAATGTTTCCTATGAGCATACGCGCTAGGGTGAAAAAAAATACCGAACGATAAAAAAACGTTGTGAAAAAAATCTCTATTAGTACAACACATAATACTGCATACAAATGTCTGATGAAGTTAGTTTTTGTTAGAGTATTCACTTATAAGTCCATAACCTTTCAAATGCTTATTAATTCGTGGCATGAAAAAGAGTATTGCTTTTATTACTAATGAATTAAAGAGATCTCAAGTTAAAATTTAATAGATTTTGAATATGTTTTAATTTAGTAAAGCTCTTTTTCAATAATTTTTGTAATGCACCCAAGTATTTTTGATAATTTGCTAAGATAAAAATGAATCACAAAAATTAAGAATGTCACACAAAAGTTTTCATTCTCTATTGCCGTTTTTACCATTGGGTACCTACTGAAGATCTTTTTCATTTGAAAGCGGTATTCAAATAAAACAGAGCAATTAATTTCTATCAATTATATTGATAGAAATTGATAAATTAACTTATCTATCAATACAATCTACTTACTTAAAAATAAGCTAGATTGTATTGATAGATAAGTTAAAAGGTGGTGCATATAAGTTTTTGAATACATTTTCATGAAGTTTTTACACCGACAATGATTTCATTTTTATTTCAAAATGCTATTCAGCATTATGTATTTAAACAATTATATTTTTCCTTTATTAAATCTAATTTGTAACAAATAATTCCAGCACACGTTTTGATACCATTAGTTCTCAAATAATCTTTAAATTAATCCTATTTTAGTGCAAATTTCATAAAAATATTTTTTTATTCAACTTAGTAATATTGTAGACTACAGCTACAGTTACGAATACACCTCTCTTGATATGAACCTTGCGATAATGTTGGTGTTGGGGATAATTTCGGTTTGAAATTAGTGGTGCCTTATAACCACCTCCCTCCAGTTCTAACAAGCATAAAAACTTCTTAAAATTATTTTTAAATACCATTTAAAAATTTCATTTGAGATTTGTATCTGTAACCTTGCTCTTTTTGCATAATCTAGACCTCAACATGTTTTTAAGCTTGCTTTATTACACAAAGCTAACATATTGGTTATCTTGATTCCAACAAGGCTTATTTTCGAAATTATTTGTTCAAGTTTCATAGTAACATGAAGTTACTGAAAATCATATGCAAATAAGCATTTGAAACAGAATGTCCTCGTTAAAAATGATTTCACTGATTGAAAAGAAAATGTATTAAATGGCTGATAAACCACTTATTTAAATAATATTATGTTTTTAATACAATTTTTAATATCCAAATTTATTTTTTAGAATTTTATAATTTTTATATATCTATACTTCGTTCTTTTTTTAATTGTAAAATTCGAGATTTGTTTATGGCGTAATTACATTCATTTTTTTTTCTTTGTTTTTAAAATGGACTAAATCATTTAAAGTCAAATAAATATTGTAAAATAGTTCGGAAATGTTTAAAAATATCTATAACCAAATAAATTAGCGAACATAGTAAAAATTCTAAGTTTTTTGTTTTCTTATATTTTATTGGTTCTTTTCTTTACAGGGTCCTCCTGGTCAACCAGGGCAACCGGGTCAAAGTGGTGCTGCTGGACCTATGGTATGTCTTTTATGTGCATCTACAAAATAAGAACTTTTTTACCATTTGAAAATTTTGAGTTTTAAACCTCTATTTCATTACCTTATTGCAAAAGATTTATTTTGCTTGCCACAATTAATAAACATACATCTTATGACTAATAATTAGCATAGAAGACGCTTAGATTTCATTCTGCAGATGATGTGCTCTACTTGATTTGACTAATTAATACGTTCAATGAAAATTATGACAAACTCTTACATCACCATTCAGACAGTAGCAGAGGAGTTTTCTTGCATTTTCTCCAATAAATTCAACACATGAATGTGATTCAGGTATCCCTGAAAATCCGCCGGAAGCCATCACTTTACCAGGCATGCCATTAAAGGAACGATGCTGACACTCAAAAGTGGTGACCATCGTCATAAATATTACAACAATTTGAAGTCTTGCCAGTTTACTCCTTATTTCATATTCTTCAATCAAATTGTACTTTTAAGCGGCGGAATCTTCTTTATTTGATCTAGCACACTAAAATATAAACAAATGAATAATTAAAAACTAATTAAAACATTTAATTAAAAATATAAACAATGTTAATATTATAATATTACCATTGTTTATTTTTCTTAATTTTTCCATAAATATAATAATTTCCAGTAGATTGACCACAAATGTCAGTATGGATAATTATAGCAGATGAAATTTTTGTGTAATTGTTCTCGCAGTTGAGATTTAGGTTATACATGAATCTCAACTTTCCATCAAATTTTCCATTAACTTTTCCATCGCTAAAACAAAACTTGTCCCACAATTGAATGGAGTAATAACACAATATTTCAGAATTTTTTACGAATCTTCTACGTGAGCGTATTTATCATATCTCTAACCCCTTCTGTGATTAAAGAAAATAAAAGAATCAAGTTTATTTTTATAAATATCTCCTGCACTTATTTTTAATCAACTAGTTTTTATTTTTGATATTTATAATTAATCTATATATTGAGCAAGTAATATGTAAATGAATATTTTATTAAAAACTAACATATTTAGAGTAATAATGTTGTTTAAAAATGCTTGCAGTTAATCGATATATCTACTGATCTGAAACAATTCTCTTCATGTTTTAAAATACATTTTTTCTTAAAAATTCATACTGAAAAATTGCCTAACTTTCAGAATAATTATCTTTTAACCTAATATTAAAATGTATTATACAAATGTATTAAAATCCAGTTGTAAAGTTTTATTTCCTAAACAACTTCGTAAATTCTCTTAAATGCTTTTAATTTTACTATGAAAGAAATGACATTTGTTACCTTTTACTTGCAGAATGTTTTTAAAAATGTTTTGAAATTTTATAAAAAATTTTTGAAATTTTTATTTTATTTAATATGAATAAATATTTTATTTAAGAATTAAATCGAATTTTCCTTCCCTTTCCTTTTGTGAGTTGCAACTTGATTTTAAGATATATTTTCTTTAAAAATTCACGAGATTCTCATGTCACTGAAATGAAAAAATTTTATCTCTATTTTATTTCCACTAAAATTTTATTTGGAATTGCTTTTGTTTAATTTAATGAAATTTCTTAGTTAAATACAATTTTTCAAACCGACTAGATCAGTTATAATTCACTATTAAATTCGAGTTCTTGCGAAAGTTGTTTTTCAATGATATCACATCTGAGCAGGAAACTTTGTTCTATTTGTGACATGTAAATATCAACTATTACGTCACTGACACTTATCATTTATTTAACTCTCATAGAGTGTAATTTCGATGGCAGAAAGAAAATTGCATTGTTTGAAAATAGAAAAGGGCCTCTTTGTTTCAAGGCCAAAGTGTCGTGTTTTCATTTCTTTAAGTGAAACGACTTTTAGTCACACTCCTTCTTTCTTAGCACATAAACACAGAACAAAGGTTATCTTGGCTCATAGAGTTGAGTTATTTTCTAGAAAAACTACTCTTTTATTACTCAGACGAATAAAATTATGGTCTACAACAGGTATTTAGAACTTGTGGTTTGTGATTCACAATTATAATTAAACGCACCCATCTTTCAATTATACCGAGGTATATTTTTAGGTTTCGTGCAGATCGGGGTGCAGAAAAAAATTAAATTATTGAAAATTCATCAAAACATTGGGAGAATATATATTATTTTTTTGTATATACTACTAGCCATCTAAAATACAACTCCATGAATGAAATACCCAATAGCTTTAAAATTTGCTAGTTGAGTGGGTCACACAAAGATGTGGGAATGATTAGCACTGTAGCGCATGAGTAAATTATGTTCGCTCGTAATACGTCTTGCAAGTAGCACTGATTAAAAAAGAACACAAAGCTGGTTTAATTATTGAAGTCGTGTTTTCGCATTTTCTTCTATACAGTAGGCACTGTTTAAGCTTAAATATACCGCGCCAAAAAAAATAGGTAATCATGTTGTTACATGTCTAACAGTGACAAATTGTGCCTTATAATATATTGTGACTGGGGATTATACGGTAGGCATTGTTTAATCTGGCATGTTTGATATTGACGGATTATTCAAAATGAACATCAATGTAGTTATAATGGGGATACTAAAGCTAAATTATTCTAGATGAATGTTCGAACAAATTTTTCGAATGTTAAGACTTGTAAAAGGGATTACAAAATCTTATTTTATTTTATAAATAAATGATATCTGGTTGCCGCATCTAATATACGGTCAACATTTCCTGTGCAATTTCTATAATTGCAAACACTTTCAAAAACGGCCTAGCTTTTTTCAGCAACAGTTCTTATGACATTAAACAAAACCTTCACTCATTTGCATATCATATACAGATGCTGCAGTAGTTTTTACGCATATTTCGTAATTTTTATGAAAGTTTGCTTGCCTCTTTTTAGGCATAAAATGCAATGTATCTGGTATTTTTTGTTAATTTTAAGAAATCAGTATGCATAGTATAGCTGATATAACTCATTAACTGTACAGATTAATGTTATATTATGGGTGAAAATCAACCTATCAATAATTACCATCTAAATGTAATGTAATGATTATTTTGAACACAAACACACATAATGTTATTTTCTAATATGGCTTATTGCTGTAGCTAATACAATGTTATATGGAATTAGGAGCAAGAAAAAGTCCTATAAACAAAAAATAATTTTTAGTATCACTTAACCTTGTAATTATTTATTGATTTCTACAACTTTTTATGTTATGGTTGATAAACCAATTTGAAATTTTTCCATTTAGAGTCTTGATATAAATTAAGTAATGACTTATTAGTAGATTATTTCATAAGCATGAAGATCATTTAATAAGTTGTTATTAAATACTGGGAAGTGTGGCATGAAATCATTTGCTACTAGAACGGGCATATATTCGTAGCAGATTCAACAATCACTTAATTTAACGGTGGATTTACTACTATGGAGAACTTTTGCAGACTTATTTATAATATCATTAATACCTGACAATTCCATTCACTTATTATATTGCTAATGTAATTCATCTCTACACTAAATTTTAGGTGACTATGATTTAAAATCTCTTTGGAGCTCTTTATTATGGAAATAACTAATGAATATAAAGGTTTAAATTTAACTATTAGTCTAACTTCGAATTTAATAGTTAGTTTAGCTCATTTTGCGCAAATAGCAGAAAATTATATAAAAAAAAAATTTCAACAAATATTTTAATTCAATTTGGATTTAAATATTTTCCCATGTATATTTGATTATGCAGTTAAAATAAAGGCCTTATGATTGATTAAAAACAATGACTTTGATTAAATTTTTTACCACTTTTAAGATGACAAAGAATGAACTTCAATGGCATCACAAAATTATTATGTTTCTTTTTTGTGAATATTATTTTGAAAGTATAATACTAAACTGCATCTAATATGCTTTCTTGAATAGTTGTTCCACATAAATTAAGCTAATATATATGCTAATGCTAAAAGGTAATAATTTTACAGACAACAAGCATGATACAGGCAAGTCAGCAAAAATATACTTTAATTATGATAATTTTATATAATAATATGTGTAGCATATGATTGTAAAGTATGGGAATTGTGAATGAATTTAATGATTAATTAATGTGATTATTCACAATAATTAATTCTGTTTTTTGTTCTTAGGGTCCACCAGGACCACAAGGACCTTTAGGCCCTCAAGGGCTTGCGGTATGTATATTTTTTTATGTATATTTCGTTTCTTGTATAATATAACTTTGCAATTAACTTTGTTTAATAATTATTATTTTCTTGAATTATTTTCATTTGATATCACTCATGATATTCCTTTTGTATAATGTTTGTTTGTTTACGTTTAAATTTTACCATTATTAATTTCATTTCAAAATATCATTGAATATATTTTGTTGAAATAAAATTTATAACAATGAAGCAAAAATTATTTATATTAGAGGAGAATCATTACAGTAGTGTCAGATTATTCAAACTAAATTTAACCGGACAGTTCACTTTTACTCACTTTTAAGTAAAAAAATGTATTTATGGCCCTTATTTCTATTCTGAAGAAAATTTTTACGACTTATTTTTCTTCTTCCATTCAATCTTAAGCAATGAATGCTCGTTTGGAAAAGGGTAATAGCAGAACAAGGGAACTAGTTCTTATCTTTCCCATACTTGAAGGAGGGCCAAGGAATGGGAATTGGTTAAGAATGTTGTCACTAATTTGAGAATGTGTTTGGCAATCAGCATACAAGATTCCAAAGGGGTGTTTGGTGATCTCAAAGTTACAAAGACATGTGATAAGGGGTTATTGCCTTTGCGCAACGAAACGTCATTTTGGAATGTGTGTGCTCGTTGCCGATTTCATCCGAGACACTGACAATCTGTCATTCACATGAAGACTGGAAAAAAGATTTCAGATTGAAAATTTTAAGCGGAAAAGCAATTTTTAGGAAGACAATGAAGCTCTGAAAAACTTTCGAATCATTATTTATGTGGTTTACACAAACCCCGTAAAAGGAAGTCAATTTTGGGACCAGTACTGCAGACAAAAAGGTTTGTTTTTCAAATGAATTCAACTAAGCCTTCACTGCAAGTGCTAGATGGCTCGAATGTTGGAAAAAAAAAGATTCTGAAGAAGTGGTTGAATTCAAATTTATCTGAAGAAACAAAAATAAATTTTTGCATGCTTTCATCGCAAGCTTTAGCTGCAAAAGAGGAATCATCAGTCCCGAGTTATAAAAAACAATTATAGGTTGTTTCAATGCGTCTGGTATCTTGAATTTGCAACTCATGCTAGTTGGAAAATTAGAGCATTCAAGAACATCAATAGTACGCGGAGGAGTGCTAAACCTTTTAAAAAGTGTTTCATGAGTATTTTGTTTGGAGAGGCAGTTTAAAAGAAAAAAAAGTGGTTCTGTTTTAGACAATATCAGATGGAGAATGGGTGCATTTTATGCCCCTAAATTTGACTTCACTGATATAGCCAATACATTGAAGTGTTCTTGAGAACTTCAAAATCTGCAGAAAGAAATTATTAGGAAAGGTCATTTGAAGGTCTTCAAGAAAGTGTTATAGAATGTGTAAATTAGGGTACACTGAGGAATGTTATATACTGCCGAAGAGTGAAAGAAATTAAATCGACGGCTCTACAGAAATCCGGTGCAAGATTATGGTACCAGATAAACCAAATTATAAAAATGAAACTCGGGAGGACGAATCGCTCATGAACCTGGCACAAAAATTTTCTGCATATGAAACTTTTTGCTGCAGAAAATATTGTCGAGTAGATGAATTCTGATAAACAAAAAGAAATACAGATGGCATGATTGCAGAAATGTTTGAAAACCATCTTCTGAAGGAGAAAGTTTACACCATCACAGAGCAGTAATGATTCAGAAAAAACATCCTGCACCCATTCTGACACATTTCTAAATCCAATTGAAAAAAATTTTGAATACAGAAGAAGCTACTCCTGCAATTCGAATGATATTTATACAATGGCGTAACTTTGCAGCAAGAAAAATGTTTATTATCTCGCTAAAAAAATAAATAATGACATGAACAATTTCATTTGCCATTTTTATGAATGCATTGAAAGTGCATATTATAAGAACTGTTCCTGCAGTACCATTAAAAATGTGTTAATTTATATTTCATCTCCATATTTAATGACGATTTATGTAAACTGATTTATTCAAATTAAACTTGGCCCTTATCTTTTTGGAAAATCGGGACTCAACTATATTACCATGTTTTCTTTAATTTCTTATGAGAATTGGAAATTGCTAAGATTGGTCTCCAAAATTATCGGCATACTTACGAGTACTACAATGCTGAAATTACTTCCAGATTTGTAACTGAAACTTACTTTTTTGAAATAATTATGCTACAACTGAAAACTTAAATCACATTGTTTAAATCTTTTTAAAGTAACTAGTTTGTTCGCATTTTTTTTTCCTTTTTTTTTCTGTTTTTTTTTTTTTAAAGAAAAATTTTGAAATGGTCTTCCGATTTTCATTACGAATGCTTTTTTTCATTGATTTTTTTTTCTTAGGGTCCCCGTGGTAAACCTGGACTTCCTGGTTTGGCTGGAGCAGACGGACTTCCAGTAAGTCGTAAAAATATACAATATTAATACGCAATAATAAATATGGTACTCGTTTATTAATAGTAAAAATCATTAAATTTAACGTGTCAAAAGATGTTTTTTCATCCATTGAAAATTAATAAATTTACATAATACTTTTTTAAATAAAATTGAAAATAAAATGCAGAAAAATTATGAAATACAATTTATTGTTATTCCTTTTTATCATTTAATTCGTTTATTGTACTTCATTTATCATTTAATTCATTAATTTAATGTAATTCATTATCATTTAATTTCTTGTAATTCATTATCTAATTTACCATAATTCATTTCTTAATCAGGTATTTCTAAGGTTTTAAATTAATTTTTTTGTAAAAATCAAATGTCATCATTGTGCATGACTTATCCAACTATGTTATTATTTGTTTTATTTTTACTTTAGATGTTTCGATAGTAAATAAATACATAAAAGCTTTTTTTAAATGAATCATTATAAAATCATGCGTTTTAGTTTATCATTTATATTCATAGTTTCGATGGAACTTAAATATATGATGACAAGTTATAGTTAAATTATTTTCGTAATAATCAAATTCCCTCCTTGTGTCAATTTATCCAACTAATGTTATTATCTGCCTTAATTTTTTACTTTAGACATGATGATGATGAATGAAGTGGTATATGGGAATGTGAAGCAACAAAGACTATAATCCCCTAATCACAATATATATGAACAGTAGTTTTCCTTATTTTTAATGTCACTCTCCACAACGCTCTACGATCGTGTTAGACCGGGACCTACGGTTTAAAGTGGATTCCGAACCACTACAAACATCCATGGCACCGCCGGGGACTCGAACCCGAAACCTGTGGTACCGAGCGCCAGAGTTAGCCACTCGGCCATTCAGGCCCTTACTTTAGACATTTCGATAGTAAAAAATAAATAAATAAAAGCATTTTTTAAGGAATCATAAAAAATCAAGAGTTTTAGTTTTTCATATATGCTCATATTTTAGATGGAACTTAAATTTATGATGACAAGTTATATCAAAATTAATTATCATAATCGTATCTTGATGTTGGGGATTTTGCCGTTGCAAATGGAAGTATTATTTCTTAATTGTATTACGAAAATATCAGGTTATATAGTTACAGCTCACTCCACTAACAACTTGTGTCCATATCATTTTATTTTATGAAATCACATTTTTGGTAATTTCATCAAAATGTGTTAAATCATAGTTTATTTAGCTTCTCTGTATTTTGTGCCATTTTACTTCTATTTTGAAGTTTTAAAATGTATGAATTTATTAGTCTCGCACCCTTTTTTGTAGACGTCACGAATCTTATCAAGAAAGACATATTATAACTGTAAAATACAACGCACTTATTTGTTCAATATTCGTGAAATATTTGTTTCGTAATTTGATAATTAATCCTGATACAGTCATATATTTCTTTGCTAGTCTAAATTTAATAAAATGTGTTTTTTTAGGGTAATTCAGGGGTGCCTGGAATTCCTGGTGCGAAAGGAGATCCCGTAAGTTATGACGCTAGTTTACATGTTACTATTTCTAATTTTTCATATTTTTTACTGTTGTAATTAGTAAATACAGATTGGTCTCTTTTGAATATTTTAATGTGTAAAATGTATTATGCAAAACATGCATTTTACGAATTCCATATTTTATTTAATTTTGGCATTTCCCAATAATTAAAGAGTTTACTATTGCATCATATAATTTCATGTGTTTTTTCCTCAATGAATTTATTATAAAAGTATTATAATGCAACTAATTTCTTTGTAGAATCCTTATATTTTTGTTGAATTTACCAAAAGTATTAGAAAACTCTTCAATTTAATCGGAAAATTTATATGTTTCTTACAGAAACAATAACGCTTAACAATGTTCCCGAAAATAAAACGAAGTTGTGTATTTATACGAAATAAAAAAAAAGTTATAAATCTTCCTTAAGAAACTTTGGCTGCTGTTTCTTATAACACTTGGTCGAGAGTAACATCTAGACCACGTCCATGAACCCGTGTGTCTTAAACCGACGAGTCATGATAAAGGGTAAAAATCAAGCTTTTTTTTTGTCCTTGATTTTACAACACAAAGACATGGGACACCCAAAGTGAGAAGTCTAACTTAACCCACCCTGTTATACCCCCGGCATGGCTATCCATGTTAGTAACCTTTACGACATGCATTGGGCTACAATGGGGCTATTCTAACCCTGATTCACACGGGGAACAACTTTAGTAATATCTCTCATATAAACTTTAATAATAATATTGACTTGTAGTTAATAAACCAACTACTAATTAATTAATAAAGCTCAATTATTTAATACTGAATTAGAAAATTTATAACAGTACTGATATAAGTAAATTAGTAACAATACTGAGCTTTTCTTTAAGATTACTGCCAAGATTTCAATAATTAAGCAATAATAATTTTAATAATTTAATATTTAACTAATATTTCTGCACTTTTATTAAGTTACTAGTTATACTATTACAATCTAGATAATTTTTTAATATGAAAAATCTTGAAATTGACTTTTGTGTTTGCTTAAAAGATAACGGATAGATCTTTTAGAATGCATGAAAATTTGATAATTAAACATTTAACTTAGTGTTGTTACAACAGGTAAATAATTTTTTTTTTTTTCATATTTACACCAGGGTGGAGCTGGACCTCAAGGTCCAATGGGATTTCCTGGTCAAAGAGGTGTAAAAGTAGGTATAAAATATGAATTTCCAATGTTTAAATTAAAAAAATAGTACAGTAAGTTTTAAATAGTGATTTTAACTGGAAAAAAAATTTACATTCTTTAGGAATTTTGTTGTACTATTTTAAAATTATTGGAATGCATGTAATTTTTTAATATTAATATTTTTATTGTTCTTAATAATAAAAAGTAGAGGGGTTTTTTTAAAAAATAATTTTTACAAATAAAATGAAGAATATTCTACATATATGTAATTCATTTTTTAAACAATTAATTTCAACTGACATTTTCATTGATGATTTAAGTTACAAATGCATTCAACTAAGTACTCATTAAGATTTGTTTATTAAAATTTTTTTAGGGAGATCAAGGTATCAGAGGACCTGCTGGAGAAAAAGGAGAAAAGGTACAAACGTCAGTTTTTCACATTTATTTGAAAGATAATAATTAGTTAGTAGTTTAATATCTTAATAATAAAACCACGGAAAATAAATATAAATTTTAGGAATTTTTATTTAGTTAATCTAAATAGTTTTATTTAATAAGCAGAAAGGTTGGAGTATTACATGTATATGCATATTTTTAAAAAAATTAAATTTAATGCTTACCTATTCATATAAATAACGTCAAATTACTTTTAAATCTTCTTAATGATGTACATTCGAATATTCAGGGTTCGAGAGGTAACGATGGCCAAAAAGGTGACTATGGCCCAAAAGGGGATCAGGGTGTTCCAGGACCTGATGGAACTCCGGGCATCGAAGGACCTGAGGGTCCAAAGGTATATTTTCATAAATATAGGTATATTTTCATAAAGGTAAATTTTCATAAATAATATTTTTCAGAAAGAAAATTTTTAATATACGTATTACACTGAATGTCACTGAATTAACTATACAGGATTAGTAATAAATTATTGCCCCTTTAGAATTGATAGCGACTGAGATATAACTAAACCCAGATTCAACAAATTATGAGAAGCTCCGGAGATATAGCTTGATAATAGTCTGCTAGAATATTCTATGAATAAATTCAGCACATGCTTGTACAATTTCCACAATATTTTACCAACCATCAGTGTGATGCAATTGGAAGTGAGAGTCATCATTTCATGCTATTCGCTTCCTGTCATCAATTATAGTTCAGGATGATCTCTGGTCCATGTGACATGAAGTGAGTGGCATTCGCTACTGATACGGGTCTCAACTACGGAAACCTGTATGGTAAAAAGTACATTGCAGAATCGGGATGGCCAACTGGGCCTCTTATTTCGTTGGGTAGCTGCATTCAATATTAAGGTTTGGGGTCGCGGACTGCATAACATATGATTGACCTTTTTTTTGAAGATACAATTCATTGCAATTTTCCCAATCATTTTTTTTTCTGCTGTTCATGCTCTCTGGCCATACTTTTGTACCGTGCAGCTGTAAAAACTCCCAATTCTTGAACTGTTCTGAAAATGAAAGACTCATATGTCAATTATATTTATTTTCACTTAATTCATCTACCAAAAGCGATTAAATGCATAATATATTCATCGCATATTTTAAGAACCTAACTTTCCACTAAATATATCCTACTGCAACATTCTCACAAAAGCAAAAAATAGAGTAGATATGCCACGGTATTTGCACAACGCTGTCTATTCCTAATTAAATGATATTTCAATGTACCTTTTTCAACCTTTTTTTTTTATTCAATAATATTGTTATTCAAGTTTAATGAGTCTAGATTTCATATTTTCTTTATTGTTACATTTCATTTTATCTAAAGCAGTTTGAATAATTTGAAATTACTAGAAAGAATTCAATATAAGAATTTCGAAACGAACTTCGGGATATTTCAGGGTTTTTAATTTATATGTAAAACATTTTTAAAAACCCTGTTTTTCATTGTTTTATCTGTAAAAGAATGGAAAAAATTCTTTTTTTTCTTTTAGATCATGGAAAATATCGTTTCAATAACCCCAATTTAAAAAAAAAGTGTAAAGACTTACTTTAATTGAAAACAAAATAAATAAATATAAATAATTACTAAAAAGTCATTAGCTAACAAATCTCATGCTATTACAATAATAGTTTTCCATTTATGTTTTTTGTTCAAAGTATGTGTATGTGTAAGTATTTGTGTTTTTTGTTCAACTAACTTTAATAAATTTATTTTGATATAACGATGTGGTAATATAAAAAATAAAAGAACATAATTTTTTTTACACATAAAAGTGAATTTAAATGCACAAAAGTGTCGATTTTTATTAAAAATTACTTGTTTTTTTTAGCCTTTAAACAACTTAAGAATTGACATCACTTTAATTGTTTTTGTGAAATATAACAAAAATTAAACAAGTATATATATATATACATATCTGTGTTCGTATGTTCAATTTGTAAATTTAAATATTTTTCTCTATGACTGAATAACATTTTTTATTCCATATCATTTTATTTGCATAAATAATTCTTTATTTTTAAAATAAATTTAGGGATTTGAAGGCCCTAGAGGGGAAATGGGTCCTCCTGGTCCAACTGGTGAGAAGGTAAGTCTGGAATATAATTTTGCTTTCCTATAATACATAATTTCTTTTATGAAAATAATGACTGAATTCGCAAATGAATTGAGTTAGATTACATATGCCATACATATATTACTTCGGTACATACATTTTTCTCTTTCTAAAGCTTTTATTGTGATTTTACTTATTTCAAAGTTCTTTAGAATGAGAATGTAAAAATATTTTTTTAAATAAGCAGTACATTATTTATTATATAAAAGTAATAACAATTATAAATGATGTCTTATTACCAATAATTTTAATTATTTACAAGTATTGTGAAATCTAGCATGTGCTTTTCAATGTACTCATTCATAATCTCTCGAGATCCCAGCGATGGGGTTTTTTAAAAATAATTTTGATTTAATTTAAGACCTGTCTTCTTGAAGATAATACTAAATTGGTATATAATCATTTAACCCAAAAATTGTATCTTTTGGCATATCCAATTGAGGATGATTACTGTTGCTAAAAAATGCCTTAACATTAAACAAAAAATGACAAAAAGAAATAATGATTTCAATTTATATAATTGCTAAATCAATTTTATTCTAATTTTCTTTTATATGAATACTCGGCTGTGTGCCCAAAGCAACTTCTATATGTTCTATAAAAATGTTCAATAAAATAAATGCCATATCTTAAAATTTAAACTATATTCAAATTTTTTTTAAAGTTAGATTTTATAAAATGTTTAGCATAGAAATAATAAACTATATAATATATTTGTTATTCATGTTTGCAATAAATTGTTTCTGAAAATTGAAATTCTCTAAGATATTTATTTAAAATTTAAAATTACTTAAAAATTAACATTTTAAAAATTAAATATGAGAATTATATTTTCCGAATTAAGAACTCTTTATTATTCCTAGATGACAAAATTTTAACTCACACTAACAGAGTTTTATTATTGAATATAATTCACATGTTTGCTTTCTAAACTAAAGCCTTTTTAAAGAGGGGAAAAAAGCTAGGCACATGATGGTCTCTAACCGAAATTTTTGAAAAACCCTTTATAAATAAATTTCTACATGTTTTAAAGAATTGATCAATTAAATTATCTAAGTAATTTATTTGTTATTTCCAAACATAATGATGAAACTTGTAATAAAGCCTGACAGTTACTAAGACTGACCTACAGATGTTTATTTAGCTTATTAAAGCAGTTTTAATCAACATTTATTGGTACTAATACAAAGATTCATCTTCATAAATTATTAGAAAGGCTTATGAACATTTAAAACTGATAAAAAGTTTTTTACTGATATTTTGTAAGAAACATTTTCAAGGAAATATATGATTGCAATGAGGGTGAATAATATCTAGAGAATCCGTTTTAATCACTTTTAATATAAAAAGCACTAGATAGGTTAGTATTAATACAAGCAGTAGATGTAATATAAATATAAGAATAGAGTTTAATAACTTTTTCATTTGATAGTTTTTAGACATTTTTATAAATACAAGGATATTGTAACGTCTTGGCCTATACTAGACCTATAACGGCTTCAAGAAGAGGGCCACTGTCAGGTTAATGGAAACACTTTAAATTTTGTTTACAAGCATTATCAGTCAAGCCTGACAATTGTGTGATACACGAAACCACAATGGCTCACTTTGAAAATAGGTGGAAATTCCGGCTCGATCAATCACTTAAGAAAAAAAAAAAAAGACAACACTTCTAGACGCAAAGACTCATCATAAAAACTCCTTCTTCTTCTCAAAAAAAAAAAAATAAAGAAAGAAATAAAGAAAAGAAAAAAAGCCTGCCAATGGGGATGGGGGGTCACCTTCCGTCACTTCTCATTGAGTCGACAATTTCTCAATCCATGGTCTATCACCAATCACGATACAACAACTCATGGCGTAGTCCATATACCATCTGTAATTATTCCGGCCTGTGAAGGTCGAACATGCAATAGCTAATTTCATGATGTCTCATTATCCATGACACTGATTATCTATCATCAGATTTGAGTGACAGATTATTCTCTGTAGTACAAAAATACTAATTGCATGTAATACAAATATCCATAACACTGCTTATCTGCTGTGAAATTTGAGTGATAAGTTGTTATTATGTACTTTTTAAAGAATATACCTTCCTCCTGGGAACGAAATGCTACAACTCTTCTAGTAAGAAAAATGCTACAATATCTCACTCACAAAAACCTTTTCACTATTAATTGGATAAGAATACGGCACTAATTGAAGACCACATTAGATAACGGATTCTGTTAAGGAAAGCGTTAATATTACCGAAATTAAACCATGAAATACTGATAATTCCAGTTGGAGAAAGTTGAATATTCCTGATATTTAGATTATATAAAGTTATCTATATCTAATTACAATGATTTAATAAAAAATAAGAAATAATGTTTTTAAAAATTTTAATTCCATATTATTTTCATTATAGGGTAAAATAGGAATTCCCGGATTCCCAGGTTACCCCGGTCACCCTGGATCAAAGGTAAAAGTGAAATTTATTGTCATATTTATATGTTATAATTTTATTAATATTCCCATGAAAATTAAGAATTTGATAGTGATTATTAGTTATAAAAATTGGAAAGAATGAAAATTTAGAATATTTTGAAATTTTGTATAAACCATAAACTTTCAAATGCGTTTAATTTTGATTATTTAGGATAAAGTTTTTTCAAATTTTTACCAAAGTTTTTTAGATAAAGTTTTGCCATACTTTGCAAAAGCCATACAAAGTTTTGGTATTAATAATTATAAATGCTCTTTCATATTTGACGATGTTATAATGATTATGATTATTTTTCATTGAGATATAATATATATCTTTATATCCTTCTATGCGTATTTATATTGTTTTTTCTTATTTGCTAGTATAAATTAAATATCAATAATGGTAATGATGAACGTGTCTTAATATGATATACATTTCTGATAAATTATATAATTTTCTGGTGTAAAGGGAAATTTCTCCAAGGAATTTTTATTTAAAAATTAATAAAACTCCTGTTTAAAAATGTTGGAAAACTACACTGTGAGTTTTCAGCAATTAACAAAATACCTTAAACCATTTTTTATAATTGTTTCATTGAAGTTGTTGATAAAATGATTTCGTTGCAAAAATTCATTTTTTAAAAACTTTTCCTAATAGTGCATTGCCTAATTTTTACAGGGGGAGAAAGGATTTTGGGGCAAAGCTGGAAAGAAAGGTGAGAAGGGTGAAAGGGTAAGTACTATCAATTTCTAAACCATTGGCAGAAAGCAGTTCTGATTTAAGTAAAGAAATAGAAACGAATTTAGAATGCTATACTAATATATGTTTATATATAAGAATACTAACACAACCCGGAATACATTGTCCTGACAAAAAAAAAAAAAAATGCATTGTAGAAAATTACATATCATATCGCGAATATTTTCTCCATGTTCCAATATATGTGTAATTTTCATGGATATCATTTGAACTGTATATGAGATGAAATGCTGCAGCACCATCTGGTGGCAAGTAACAATAAAGTGGATAGCGCGAACCTATTTTCCATACTGAAATACATATTATTGCCAATTTTCATAGCGATTGGTTGCACGGTATAAAGTTGATATACTGCAGCACCATCTGGTGACGACTTTCAAAAAGGGAATAGTATAGAAACATTCTCCATGTTTTGTCAAACACACAAAAAAAATGTCATCAAAATTGGTCCAGCCGTTTAGGAGGAGTTCAGTGACAAACATATGTACATAAAGATATGTTTCAAGGATAATTTAGCTTTAGAATTTCTGCGAATTATACTTATCAAAAATGTTCATTATGTCTCATTTTACTATAGATAAAAATGGCAAATAATATTTTAATCACAGTGTTAAAATAAAAGATTTAAAGTTAAAAAAATGAATATATCTTAAATATATCATGAATATATTTAATGGAAATCAGACTGAAACGACACATCAATTTTCTTTATAAAAAATGAACTGAGAATAAACATAGTTCATGAAAACATTTTCCGGAAGCATTAGTTTTAATAAAGAAAATTTATTGTTTTTTATTTTAACCATTTAAAATTTTATTCGTTAAAATTTCTAATACGTATACTAAATTTTATGATTTCAAAAGATTTTTATCAGAGTTCTGCAGAAATTATTTGTAAGATAGATTTATTTAAACACGCATGAATAACTACAAATTCATAAATTTATTTTTAAAGTGTTTTCTATTTAATATTGAATTTTAAATAATTAATACAATTTCATACAATTTAATATTCAATTCACACCATATTAAACAAAATACACGTTTTTATTTATCTACTAAAAATAAATCTGAACTTTTTAAGACCATCATTATAGACTACATCATATTAAAATTATAAACATGCTTTATATTTTAATACCTTTTTTTCTCCTTTTAAGAATCACTTAAAAAATCTCTGTTTTCATGTTTCTCTTTAGGGACATACTGGACTTCCTGGTGATAGAGGACTCCAAGGGCCAAGAGTAAGTAATTCATGATTTAAATTTAAATTAAATTTACTTATTTCTTTTTTTTTTTTATTACCTAAACAATCATTACACAAATCACTAAATATACTACTTACAATGTTTAAAATTGACATTAAATATTAATTTTATTTTAGTATGTTTAGTTCAACCATAAGAAATAAATTAAAATTCTTAAGAAACATTTATAAATTTGTAAAATAAATTTTATATTTATAAAAATAGCGGTGAATAAATGATCGTAGAAAAATTAATGAATAATAGATATAAAAGTAACCTTTATAAGTTCTGTATTAATGGCAGTCATATATTCTTATGTATGGTTGAGGGGATTTTTTTTTCCTCTGATAGCATCACAATGAAATAAAAAAAAAAAAATTCAAATCGTTACAAATTATTTTGTGGAATATTTGAAAATAAGAAAATTAATGTAAAAATAAAAATTACATTAATTAACAAACTTTTTACTGTGTAAGAGTAACGGTTTATTTTTTTTTAACAGTACAGTCATTTGACTTCGTACTTTCAAAAAGCTCATTTAGTAAGTAGTTAGACTCATTAGTAGTGTGTTTGTAAATATAATGATTGGTTGGTAGTGCTATACCCACCATAACTCACAAATATGGGCGCTGAAATAACACTTTACTAACTAAGTGGCTATTTTTTTTTTTTTCTATAACACAAATATAGGTCATCTTATGGGTAGGTGATAATGTCATATTATTTTTGAGCTCAAATTCATAATGAATTAAACTCACAGAAGACTTGCTATTGACTCATTTCTTGTGTCCACTATAAATTTAGACGAAAAACCTCCAGAGGTGGTATCTAGGGAAATTAATAGCATCTACTCTTCTCTTCTATCTCAAAAGATAGGTTTGAGGCATAGGATTATCCCACACATCTCTTTTTTTTTCTTAAACAAAGAAATTTTTGTTTGGGTTATCACAGGTTGGGACTCGAACCGAGTATAATCAATTCAGAAACCCAATGCTGACACAAAACATTTTTTTCTAGTAAATAAAGCCATTTGTACCAATTTCAATACAATTATTAACCTTTCAAAAATTTGCAATAAGCATGGAATCTTTCAAAGTTGGAAGGCATATATACTAGAAATATCCTAAATATTCCAAATATATTTTTTTATCGTAAATAACATGTTATAGTATAATAAAGCATGCTTAAAAAGTGCCATTAAACGTCGAATGTAAATTTGTTTTTTTTTTTATATTTCAGGGAAATCGCGGACCTCGTGGAAGACAAGGTAAAACAGGACCACCTGGAGACAAGGTAAGGCTTTTGAATATTTTTTTATCTTCTCATTTTTTATGTGAAATAGGCCAATTTCTTATCACTAAGGAAGTTTTGCAATACAAAGAAAACGTGGTAATCGTTTGGTGCCAGGCCTGGACTATATGGTGGATGCATTAAAACTTCCCAACCAAGCTCCCAGACTTTCCGGCGAGTCACTATAGACGTGTATGGCCTGGCGTTGTCCTAATGGAATACACCTCTCCTGTTGGCCAAACCTTGCCGTTTCTGGTCAATCGCTAGCTTCAAACGGTCAGTTGTTGACAGTAGAGATCCGAATTTAGTGTTTGGACATATGGAACAACTCATAATAAATGATTCCTTTTCATGCCCACAAAATGCACAGCAGAACCTCCTTGGCCGTTAGTCCTGGTTTGGCCATCGTTTTGAGCTGCTTCACCGCGCTTTGACTACAATCATTTTCGCACAATATTGTTGTATGTGACCCATTTCTCATTACGAGTTACCATCCGTTTAAGAAATGGGCCGATTTCATTCCGTTTGGTCAAGGCTTCGTAGATGGAAATTCGATCCATCATATTTTTTGTGTTAATTGATGTGGCACCCAAACATCAAGTTTCTTTTCGAATCACGATTTTTTTCAAATGGTTTAAAATGTTTTTTGGCCAATCTTCAGATCCTGGGCGATGCTACGACATGCCAATCAACTTCGACTATTTCTGTGATTTTGCTATATCTTAGATGACGGACCTACCTGTGCTAGGTGCATCCTTAACATCAAAAATACCTGAACGGAATCGACGAAACCAAAACTGCACGTAATTGGCTTTACAGCATTAGGACCATAAACGCCATTCATAATTTCAGCTGCCTGGCTTGCATTTTCGCTTTTATCTGTAAAATGTACCGAATTTTCTCTTTGTTGACTTCCATTTATAACATCCTGTAACTCACAACTGAATAGACCAAACAAAAAACAGCAAAAGAATTTTTTAGTGAGAAATGTCACCTTTTCAACGAGAATAAATCTGAAATTGTTTGATCGATACTTCCGAGATATCGTTTACTAGAGCCATCTACCGAAAAATAATGGATTTCTTTTTCGCCAAACTAATATTATATTATATTCTCATAAAAGGTGACTATTTAAGAACTAAAAGTTGCTCAAATTATTTTTGAAAATTACATTAAAAATTTAAATTTGCTAAGTTTTAGGAGAATTTAAATGTAACAAATTAAAATCAACTAGAAAAAAAAAGCAATATCCATTTTAGTAATCCATATTTTTCCACCCATCCAATATCCATTTTTTAATTCAGATGTAATATATAAAACATACACGAATATCTTTTAGATAAATTTAATATATATAAAAAAATATCTATTCAAAATTGTTATGCTTTCTGATATAAATCAGGATGCAATTTCATCTAAGAATCATTTACTTGTAGGGCAGCACAGGAGAACCGGGATCTCCAGGACCACAGGGAGAAAGGGGCCCACAAGGAATTCAAGGACAAAGAGGTTTTGCAGGACCTCCTGGCCCACAGGTAATAAATGTTTTTTATTCTCATTTTCCCTTTCTTTTCCAAAATTGTGAATTAGTGTTATGTGTCTATTGAATGAATTTTTATGGCATTAAAAGTTGTATGATTATTAAAATTAAAAAAAGTGGTAGTATATTGAAAAATTTTACTCTTTAAAAATGAAAAAGGACATAAAAATTATAATTTTCTTATGGATATAAAAATAAATTAAGTTTAAATTAAAATTTTAATATTTTATCTAAACTTAAATTATTTAACCTATTATTTAATTTAGATGATATTATTTAATGATGCATTTAGCTTCATTTATTTCTTTAAACTTAATAAACTTGTTTTTTTCTTAATATTTTTGTAATAAAATAATAGGACAACATTAAGCAACATCAAATAACTTCGCAAATTTGGTGTTTTTGACCTATTAATGACTTCGCATTTTATATCTAAATTGAAAAAATTAGTGATTACTTCATGCTTTACAAGCAAAAAAAAATTTCTTTGTGTTATTTGCTGCAATACCTTGCTTTCTTTTTTTTTAATTCATATCAAAAAGTCTGATTTCTCCAGTGTTGCTAAAGTTAAATAAATTCTTAAAATATAAAAAAAAAAAAATTCTCCATAGTAAAATCTTACCTTGTTTTTCTTTTTTTTTCTATCTGCTTCCGCTAAGCGAATATTTTAAATAGATTTAATTCCATAAATAAATCCAATTATTAGCAATTATAATTAAAATGGGAAAATATATATTTCAAATATGCCTCAAACTGATAAACTGACTGAATTCTGAAACTGTCTTCCCATTGTAAACCTTCATGTGATTGTATTTCCATTTATACAGAGATATTATATGCTTAAGTAAGTGCAACTTTTCTAAACGAATTAAATACAAATATTTTTAGATTCAAATTAGAAAGTTAAAAAGTTTATTCCCCATTTGAATTGAATTTATATTTATTGCCTATCTATATAGTAATTCTCTTCTTTTTTTGTGTCAGGGTGCCAGAGGTAAGGATGGAGTTCCTGGATTACCAGGTGAAAGAGGTCCACCAGTAAGTTGTAGATTTAGAAATTTTACTCTTTAAAAATGAAAAAGAAATTAAAAATTATCTTATGGATATAAAAATAAATTAAGTGTTCATTTTAATTTTAATATTTTATCTTAATTTCAATTATTTAACCTATTATTTAATTTAGATGATATTATAACTTTGTAATTTTTCTTATGATTTTGTTTCATTTAATTCTTTAAACTTTAATTTTTTTTTTTTAAATATTTTGTAACTTATTTATATCCTCATGAAACACTAATAAGTATAATATATAGTATATATTAGTATTTAGTATAAAGTTATATATATATATATATATATATATAACTTTATGGCAAAATACTTAAAAATGTTAAATTCACTAAAAAAAAATCATTAGTTTTTATTATTTGTACATGATGTTATCGTTACTTCGTAAAAAAATTCTTCATCCTCATGAAACACTAATAAGTAGAACTTTTATAGAAAAATGCTTAAAAAATGTTAAATTCATAAAAAAAAATCATTCATTTTTAATATTTGCACATGATGTTATCATTACTTCGTAAAAAAGTACTTCATCCTCATGAAACGTTAATAAGTAGAACGTTTATGGCAAAACGTTTAAAAAACGTTAAATTCATAAAAAAAAAATATTAAAAAATCACTAATTTTTAATATTTGTACATAATGTTATCGTTACTTAGTAAAACATTCTTCGTATTTTTGGCTAATAAATGAAATTCTAATTTAATTAGTTTCTTCAAACTAGAAAAACACTAAAATTTATACTTCGTTTAAAAATTAAAGTTTTGAAAGAGATAATTTCAATGAATAAGCGATTATTTTTCATCGACTATGCTCTAATAACATTTACTGATAAAAAAAAAAAAGTAACACGTCATTTATGAATGTTAATTTTTTAGGGTGAACCAGGCCCACCAGGGCCTTTAGGACCTCCTGGAGTTGTAGGCCCACAGGTAATTAAAATTTTTCTATACTTTCGTCGGTAACTGAGTAAGTGAATAAAATTTACTTTTGTTCATTTTAAATGAAAAATTTATTTTAAATACAAATATATATATTTTCAATAAAAATTTATTTTTATACAGGGACCTGCAGGGGAACCAGGACCTTCAGGAGATGTAGGACCATCAGGTATTCCAGTAAGTTTATTTATTTATAAATTTTATTTCTCCATACTCGAAATAATAGTTATTTTATTCAATTTGTACTTGTGTACTTTGTTAAATAATTTTTTTTCCCATTTTAGTTTTAAATTCAAAATGTAAAAAGCTGAGAACAAAATTGTGCTTTTAAGCTGAGCAAAATTACATTAAGTACTTTATAAGAAATATTTACATTGGTGATTTATAGGTGATGTTTATGAGTTAACTTAAAAGTTTATTTGAACTTTTAAACTAGTATGTTTTGTTATAATCCTCAAATAATTAATCCCGCAAATGCTTTATTCTTAATTTAAGAAGGATTCATAGCATAAACGTTTTAAAAACTATTCCAAAAGGGGTTTTTTGCTTATTACACTAATATAGCAAACTATGTGTACATATTATTAAATCACTTTGTCAGGAAACCTGTTTTTAATTGAAAAAGATACTGGAGGGACTTTTTTCTTCTCCTTTTCCCTTAGAATTCTTAGTAGGCCTATGTACACATCATCATCAGTAGCGTAACAGCACCTTGGTGGGCCAAGGCCGTCTGTTTACTGGACAGGAGATGTTTTGTTTTTAACCTTGAGATGTAAGCCTTGTCATGTAGGATTGTCAGCAATTGCGCTTAACTCCCTGCAGTCATATTAGACAGGGAACTACAGTTTAAAGTGGATTCTGAACTCTTACAAACATCCATGGCACCGCCGGGCTCGAACCCGAAACCTGTGGCCCGGAGTGCCAGAGCGCTGGACACTCTGCCATCAGGCCCCGATATACACATACTTTTCGAAAATACATTTTTATATTTTTGTTAACATGCACTGCAGCACAAATGCTTGAAACAAACTTTTTTTCTTCCAGGGAGTGCCCGGAGAAGCAGGTTTACCAGGACCTGCAGGTAAAGAAGGACCACCAGTAAGTCATTATCCATGTTAACAGGAAGATATTATTACTATATTTTTTCAACAATATATAAAATCAATATCATACATTTATAACATAGAGTTTCTTTTGTATATGGGGCCCACCAGGACCCGCTGGCGAAAGAGGTTCTGTTGGCGCTGTTGGCCCTCCGGGATTTCCAGGAGATAGAGGACTGCCCGGACCTGCTGTAAGTACTAAATGTTTAGTAGTAAAACGTTTACTGAGAATATTCAACGCATTTATCTTTAAAAGCTGCAACTATTAATATTTTTAACATAAAAACTAAATATTTTTGAATAGTTATAAATAAAGTTATGACAATATTAGCAATGAATAAATATTGAATGCTCTTCAATGGATACCAAATACGTCTTCATAAATTGAAATTGTAGCACCACGGATTATTGACGTGAAACACGCAAGATAATGCTGGATTATACCAAAATTATACTTTAAAATCAGATGATGGTAGCAGAACAGGTTGAAATATGCATACTTTTAAAGAAAGGATGAAGAAAGCTAAGGACTAGCTTAGCAAAGAAGAAAATAGAAAAATATTATAAAAATATAAAGACAGATATAAAAGAGGACGAAGAAACATTTTGTAAAAAGACAGTAAAAGATTTGTTTCATCGAGAAGAAAATAGATGTAAAGGTTATAGGCAGCAAAAATTTATACTGGCAAAGGAGAAGGTGGAGAAATTGATCATAAATAGACAGCGAAAAATCATACTGGTAAAGAAGAGTATGAAGGAAGTTTTTAAAAAGCCATAAAAAAATACAACTAAAGAATAGATGAAGAAGAAGATGATGAAACAGATTATAAAACACAACAAAAAAAAATAGACTAGTAAAGAAAAAGTAGAGGAAATATTATAAAATATTATAAATTTAGTTAAAAATTTGAAATTAATTTTATTTGCAATCAAATTTGAAGAATTAATTCCCTATTACTTACTACTACATATTTTAGGCATAAACAAAAATTTGAAACATTTTATTATCAGCTAACGAACATTTTGTAAAAATATTTATCTATATTTTCTTTCAGGGTGTTCCAGGATCCAAAGGAGATGTAGGATTGCCTGGAGCTCCTGGTCCCGCAGTGAGTAACTTATAAAAACAGTATTCATTTTATATGATTGCTATCATTCTCAAATTTTTAATTTTGAAGCATTACTTTTTTATTAATTAAATAAAAGAATAATAACTTTTTATTATAATGTTATTCAAGAATTATAACTAATGTAATAAGTATTAAATGTAATTTTAAATACATGCAATCAACTTTGTTGTTGGTGTGCTTATACTACATATATATAAAATAAATGACGATAGTTTTAAACTAAAAGTTTAATCAATTCAATTTAATGATTTCGTTACTGCGTGTATTAAATTAATTTAACTCCTGAATTAAATTAATTTAATAATTTGCATTAATAACTTCAATTGATATTGTGGTATTTTTTTAATATCAAGTTGGATCATGTGGTATTTATTCTACTTGATCATCATATTTAAATTGATGCAAGCATCATCTGGAATAATTATTCATTATAAGTTATTTCTTTTTATATATATTTGACCTTTTTAGGGAGAGAAAGGTTCTATGGGACTTCCCGGAGATGTTGGACCACCAGGAGATAAGGTATGCTGTTCAATATGCTAAATTTACAATCACTTGTGTGCTTAAATTTATTTCTGAATCTGCTGACAATTAAATCTATTTCAGGGTCGCGATGGACCGGTTGGACCCGCTGGACCATCTGGGCCAAAAGGAGACAAAGTAAGTTGAACTACTAAACCCTCTTTTAAATTGGGAATTTGAAAAACATTGCTGAATAATATGTTTTATTGATATTTTAGGGTGATTCCGGACTTCCTGGCTTAATGGGAAGAGATGGTCTGCCGGGTAATCGTGTAAGTATCTATCTCTTTGATTTCGCTGTAATAAAACTTTGAAAATTTTCCAGTAGGCTATTGGAAAGTAAACTTTTGCACATTTTTTAAAATTTGTATTTACTTGAAAAATCTAACAGAAGTTCTTGTTATGTAAATTTAATTCGTATCTCTTATTATCGGCAATTTTTCGATAGTTTGGTAAAAATTTTGTGATCTTAATGCGAAAAACCTTTTAAGTATTTTTTTTTACATTTTTATTAATATTTGATACAGATGAAAAGTTTTTGTTGTTAGAATTCGTTATAAATGGTATAAAAATAACTTTTTAAAATAATAACTGTTAAATTTTAAAGATTATCGATTTGATGGATGTTTTAAATAGAATTAAAATTTTTAAAATGCTTTAGATTTAAATTTTTAAATGCTGAGGTAAAAATATCTGATTTCGCTCATTGGAGTTGTAATTTAACACTTGTCGCAATCTGTTATAATAAAAAACAGTTAAATCTCTCACTTTAAATTAATAGTCATTTATTCCCTTTCAAAAATATTATTACATTCTCAAAACATTAAAGATGAAAAGTAAAATTAAATTAAAAAATTTTTTAATGAAAATTTGAATTTTGGTGATTTTTAATTCAAAATGAGCCAAAGGAAAAATATGAAAATAAAAAGATTTAAAATTTCTCTGGAAATAATAATAAGGAGGCTATTCGTTTTAGTTATACCTTAATTAATTGGTATAAAGGTGACAGTGAACTTAAATTGTTTAATCGATTTAATAAATATAAATTGTCCATTTTATTTTGTTTTAAGCCTTGTGATGTATGCATGGATGGATATATATTTGTATTTCAAGTATATAAATTCGGAAAAAAAAATGCTGAATAAAGATTGGGCAATACTTAATTATTAATTTAGTAAAAAATGTAACCTATTTTCTTTACTAATGTATTATTGCTATCTAATCTACACTGTTATGACATGTTAAAAATTACATTAAATTAAAAAGTAATAGTAAAACATTTTAGTTGTATTTATGCATTAGATGAAGAAATACCGGATTTTGTAAAAAAAAAGAAAAACAATTTAATCTTATAGTCTTATATTTTAAAGATAAAAGAAAAACAATCTCTCTTTTTCACACACACACACATTTTTTTTTTAATATAGAAATAAAGATTTCATATCTCATATGTTATTTGAATGATTTTTTAACATTTAATTGCTGAATAAGTCAGTCTTATCACCTTTAAATTTTTTTTTTAAATAAATGCGAAATTATTTTCGAAACTATGTTAGTTTCAAAAGCTTATCAGAAGTCATACTTTCACTTTTTCTTTAATTATTTTTTATTAATTTCTTTCCTATATAAAATCGAATTTATAAATCCTTTTACAGATACGATGTTTAAAATTTGTGTTCAAAATAAAATCACATTTAACTGAATTTTTTTTTTTCTAGGGTCTTCCTGGACCACCAGGACCAACTGGTACTTCTGGGGAAGACGGTGACAAGGTATTTGGTTATTTTTTAAATGACATTAAATTTTCATATTTTATGAAAAACAGAGCTATTCACACCCATAAAGATATTACAGCACGCTTGTCGGAATTATGATCTTCATATGAGAGTTCTGTTAGGGGATTCTGTTGAGTAGCTGATGGACTAAATTATTTCAGTGGTCCTTAAACTGTCGAGTGTGATCCTCAAAGGCATTTAAAAGGATGAAGCGATGTATTTCCTGCAGATAAACTTCAAGTCACTACAAGGAAATGGAAAAAATTAGCAAAAATAATATGAAGAAAACAAACTTTAATGAATTATAAAACTATTCTTAATTATTTTTCCTTTTTAATTGATCCCCAATTTTAAATATAAAAGCTTTAAACAACATATTTAAATGGATTTTTTTGTTTACTTGTTGTTTGGCGATTTACTTGTGATTTGATAATAGTTAAATCGCCAAATGCTTCTTAGAAATCTAGATAGGACTTTATGGCTATATAGCGTGGAAAAGACTTAATAAAAATAAACAATTAATTTTATTATAATCCATGATATCTTAAAATTTTGATAATTTTTGCTGTAAGAAATTAAATATATATATATATATATATTTTTGGTGTTGTTCAATATTGATTAATGCAAATTGAAATTAGTTAAAAAATGCAAAATGCATATTGGTTAAATGCAAAGCAATATATATTTTTGAAGACAAGTATTTTGAATTTAATTTTGAATTTCAAAAGAATTTTTCATGTACTGTTGATACAAAATAAACAGAATAAAATATAAAAGTTTCTATGGGATTTAATAAAAAAAAATTGGAAGGCATGTGGGTGATGAAATACAAAGTTGAGTACCACTGACTTATGCAATTGTCTTAACATGAGTTCAAATCATGTTCTAAAGATACTGCGCGCAGGTAGCTTTTAGGAGGCACTAGGTTCGAATCCACTCGCTGCTTTCTTAAAAGAGTAATTTAATCGCGACTATGACAGCATGTGTGAAAATCTCAAGTTGACAGGTTCTGTGGTTAGAATTTTACCGGGTTCACATTCAATATGCAAAAACGTAGCTTTTGTCCCTGAAAGTTTTTCCGTCTTCACCAAAAGAACTGCTTGTGAAATATGTAATCAAAAGATGATGGACATAATAAAAAATCTATCGATCTATGAACAAAAAAAGAAATCCATTCATCGATGAAACAAAGAAAAACCTGAAGAAATTATTTCTTGTATCTTAAGTGCTTTTGGAAGTAAGTTAAGAATTTTTTTAAGTACTTTTTAAGTACTTTATGTTCATGTGAAGAGGTTTCAAACAATAAAAATCAGGAAAATCGTTCATGGCTTATTGATGCCCATCTTTAGACAATTCAAACTCAACTTACTTAACGCCGAACTTCACTGACATAATTGTATATCTGTGTTTCTCAAAATAATACATTGTTTTTAATCATCAACTGAATGCTGTTTTTTTTTTTTCAGAGAAAGTTTTTTCTTAATAATAAAAATATGTGTTGTATTAAATCGCGATGGGCGTATATATTCTGAAAGAAAAATTGGCGCTAGAAAGACAAGTGAATTTAACATGTTTGGATTAAATAATGAGCTCATTTTAGCTTACACATTTAATCGAACATAACAAGAATAACAGTTATATTGTAGTATCCATATTAAAGATATACTAACATAAAATTCGCGGTTCCTCTAATCAAATAGGTTTAATGAAAATAGTTTTACGATTTTTGATCATGCATTAAGTTAAAATATAATGAATTTAGAGGAATAGTTGAAAGTAGTTTTTTAATTGAAAGTTTTTTTCCCAGAGTTTTACAATCGTACAATCGATATTTTTGTTGTCGTATATATAATGTTAACTAATAACCTAGTAAGTTATAGCAATCTAAAATTCAGTAAGTTAAAAAAATACATTGTTCTGATACATCTAAAATAGAATTAGACTTAAATTATTCTTTTTTTTTATACAGGGTGACATAGGTCTTCCTGGACAGAAAGGATTAAAGGGTGCTAAAGGTGATACTGTAAGTTGTTCTTATTGACATTTTGAATATAAATTTAGATAAATTTTGTGGTGCTTGTCTATATTCCTATTTGTATTTCTCAAAATTTAGGGGCCTGTTGGATCGGCGGGATCACAAGGGCTGAGAGGAGAACCTGGTACTGCTGTAAGTATTCTCAAAAAGATAATTCTATTTATTGTATCAAAAGTTTGAATAAAACTGGGGTTTTAAAATCAAATATATCTCATACGCAAATCTAAGAAAAAAAAAACCAAACAATTTTCTACTTTGTCAACAATTATAATCGTATTTTATAATCAATTTTAAGTAAAAAGTTTATATTTCCTTTCTCTTATTAATATAGAATTTTTTAAACTTTAGATAAAAATAATTAAAATTGAATCCATTATTTAAAGTTATTATTAAGAGTAAATTGGTTAATTTTAGGCTATATCTGCTTTTTAAGCTTTTTAAAGTTCCAAAATTAATTTCAATTAAAGGGAATTTTTTTTTTTTTTTAAGTAATAGTTATCTTTAAACTAATTTATATTATAAAACTTCATAATTACATTATTATCCCTTATTTGTAAATGGTGTATTATTTTTTAACTTTTTTATTAAGTACTATCCCAATTTATATTTTATGTGTGCCCATCTTAATGTTTTTTCTTCAAATGTGACCCAAGGAAACTACTATAAATGTTGAATTTTCTAACAGTTTGTTTATGTATATTATTGTTTACGTAGAATACATAAACTGTATTGTTCCTTTTAATGCATTGTACATTTTTTATTTTAGCTAACTGTTCTTTTCTATTCTGTTAGGGTCCTAAAGGTGAAAGAGGAATGCCTGGTCCTAGAGGATCTAGAGGACCGAAAGTAAGATGAATTTTTATTCACACCTTTTGGTAATAATGTTTTAAATTACTCATCTTACATACAAAAATGCTTAAATAGTCACCTTTATTCACAATACACAATAAAAGGCGAGAAAAAAACATTACAGATGTAAATACAAACAGAGTTGAGAAAATGCAAAATTGATAACACAAAAAAATTACACCACACTAACGAAAATAGAAAATTTTAATTAAAGAAAAGTAAGATATATTATTAAAAACATTAATATAAAATTTATTAAAGGAAACATTTTTATAAAAAAGTAACGATAATTTACCCTGATATCATAAATTCCTAATGATGAAGTCGCCGCGTGTATACGAATTTGAATCGGACTCATTATGCAAGAAATGTTTCCAGTACATCAGCAGATATTGGATTTCCTGTAGCCAACATAATTTGAAATAAATATTCCTAGAGGAGCATTTAGGATATTTGCTTCCTGTTCCTAGAATCCAGCATAAGTTTTTTCTGGTTCACTCATTTGTTGGGTTCAATTACGGAAACTTTTGGTCTGGTTTTTCGTGATATCGAACCAAGCTAGAAAACCCAATGCATTAACCAATGGACCAGAGTAGCTGATTTAAATTAATATTTCTGTTTTAATTAAACTTTCAACTGTATGAAAGAAGTTTGTTAATTGCATTTAAAGGAAGTGTAAATTACCAGTGTTAAGTACAAGTCTTTTATAGTTTTCTTTTAGATTTCTTGAATTATTAATTTTTGTTTGTGATTATTTTCTAACGAGTCATTTTCTCACGAACCTTCCTTTTCCTTCTTTTTCTACTCAGAAATAACTTTATTTTGAAGAACTTACTATTCTTATCACAAGGATGTCTGAAATTCAATAAAAAATGTTTGAATTTCATCTCTGAAACTAATTTCAATTTTTTGTTCAAAAAATTATTAAAAATACATGTGTATTTGTTATATAAATTTGTAGAAATATTTGATGTAACATTAAATAAGATTAATACAATACTTTCTTACCATTTCACTATTTTAATAATTCCTTTCTTATAAATTGGGAAATTTTAAAATCGATGCCATTAAAATTTTAAATATATACAAAGATATTGGAAATAAAAAATATATATTTTAAATCTATTTTAATTTTTAAAGAAGATTTATGTCAAATTTTAATTGAAAAAGTTTAAATTAAAGTTATTATTGTCATTAGGAATATCTAAATAAAGCAAGAAATAGAGAACACATAAAATGTATTCTGATTATGGATTGTGATCAACAATATAGCCGAGATATCCATAATACTAATAACTTAATGCACAGTGGCGTTTTAATTAATTTCCAAATTTAAATGCATGTTATACGTTCATGTGAAGATTTTCTTTTTTTTTTTCATATCAAATATGCAGCAATTAATGATTTTTTACAACATGTCTTCAATTAATTAATCAAGTATTTCAAGCATTTTATTTAATTGAAATATTAAATGCACCTTCGTTTCTAATAATGTAAATGAAAATGTGTTTATTCAAACATGTAGAAAATGCGATTTCATGAACAAAGCATTCTGTCATTTTAATACACATGAAATACTTTTATATTCATATGCATATTTGCATTTCAGGGTGAAGATGGTCCTACGGGACCACCAGGGCCTTCTGGACCTGCAGGTTTACAGGTGAGTATCATGTGGAAATAGTTATATGAACCATTGAAATGAATAAATTGAATTAAAGTAAATCTGAAATATGTTAGAATGCTTAATTAATAAAATAGTTAGAATTTGTGATTAATAAATTGATAAATTTGGTTCTCTTTAATACCAAAGGTTCTGCAATATTTTAATTTTATTCAATTTATAAACTTGTTAAAACATTTTTTAAAATACTTATAAAGCCACTGAATATCTATATTTATGATTAAAATTATCATTTAATATTAAACTTATTTTAGATGTTCAATATTTCAAAAATGTTTTATTTTAATAAAACATTTGAACATCTGAATTATCTAAGGTGTTAATATTTAAAAATGGTCACAGTACATTTTATCAAACATAGTTTCTTTTTTTTTTGTTTAAATACTTTTTAATCAGGTTAAACATCAAAAGTAATCTATTTTGAGTTTTACAAACTTAACGTAAATATCATATAACTGTTTATTATTACAGATTGTTTTAAAGGTAATCGGTCCTAAAAGTTAATAATATATATAAATTAGTAATTTATTTTTATCTATTTGAAAAATTCTCACTTTTATTATAAATTCATATATATTTCTTCCAACTCATCAACCATAGGGATTACCTGGTCCTGCTGGACCCAAGGGAGACAGAGGAGACCATGGAAAAGTCGGACCACCCGGTCCCGCTGGACAGCCTGGAGAACCCGGACCTCCCGGATCTAAGGTTGGTGCTCCTGCTATTCCTTAGGACATGAATTCTTTCCTAGGGACCTCGGCTCCCTTAAAATTCTTTTAGTTCAGACAGTTTGAATGCTTGGATAAGAAAAAAAAAGTTATCTTTATTTTTATTGACTACTAATACAATCTATCATTTCTCATGCGAATGTTTGCAATTGATTTTAATTGTATTAGTTTCATTTGTGATGTGTGAAACCTGGATAACAAATTGTTTTCTATGACATTAAATGTAATATAATCATGATTCCCTTTATCAAGTTTTTATCATTATAATTTTATCTTGTTCTCTGTAACGTCTTTTATTATTGCTTCAAATAATTAAAAGAGAAAAATATACAATATTTTTATATCCTATTATTCATTTATTTTTAATATAACTGATTTTCTTTTATTTTATTTTTATTTAAAATTATTATAACGAGAATTATTTAAAAATTATTATAACGAGAAAGGGCTCTGTCGCTTTTATTTATTTTACCGTCAAAACGCTATGTATTATTACTGGTTAATGCATTATAGCATAAGAAAATTACATTTCCTAATGAATGTCAATGAATTATCGCCTGTTTAGGGTGGAGAAGGAATCGCTGGTCCACCAGGTCCAGAAGGAAAGCAAGGACCGAAAGGTGAAGACGGTCTTCAAGGTACGCCAGGACCACCAGGAAAAGACGGCGAGCATGTGAGTTTTATTTCATATTTAGAGCAAAATTTGCTAATTATTTTGTAGTTGATTCCATATTCAAATTGCTTGATTTAAAAATGCTAAATTATCTAAATATTCTTTGTGCCTTTCAGGGTCCCCGTGGGCCTCCAGGTCCCAAAGGAGAGGATGGAAAGATGGGCTTGCAAGGACCACCCGGACCACGAGGCCCTCCTGGGCCGGCTGGGCCCAAAGGCTTACCTGTGGGTAGAATTTCTTATTTGGCTTTAATTGGTTACAAATTAATAAGTAAAGTGATTAAGTAAAAATTGAACAAATAATAATTTAAATAAAAATTGTTCAAATAATAATTTAAATAAAAATTGTTCAAATAAAATTCACATTATTAAAACTAAGTTAATTTAAAGTGTCATTTATTTATTTATAAAGATGAAAAAATTAGAAAAAGTTTATTTTAAATCCTTATAGTGATTAAATTTGTAATGAGTATTTTTACATTCAAATAAAAAGAAAATAAATTATAAAGGGAAGTTAATAAAGGGAATAATTATTTATTTGAAATATTAGTTTTTACATTATTTATATTATGTTAATATTATACTCTTGGAAATTGAAAAGTTGTTCAAAGCTTCAAAATTGTCCTAAATTCCTTAAATGCAGTATAGGACTTAATTTAAAGTGTAAGGTAAAGTACAGAATGTCATTTAGGTGACTTAAGTTCGAAATTTAATATTAAATCTTTTAAGTTGATACAAAATTGTTACCGGTGCCTGATACTAATAACAATTTTATGAATTAAATCGAACGTGCTTTGAGAGTAAAAGAGTTATATTCTTAATAAAATTGTTGTAAATGTTTTTAAAAATCATTTTGATTACATTGTTTAAACCTTAGTAAAAAACTACATTATATTATTTTATTCAATATTGCAAAAAAAAAAATGAGCTTCAAAAAAAAAAAAAAAAAAAAAACAAAATCAAACTCATCATGTTTTGTCTTAACAGATAAATTTAAAGAAAATCAATTATTTTAACAATGCTTTTAGTATCAAATAATAAATTTCTAAATTTAATAATTCTTTATTAATTAATGGTTTTTTAACCATTATAAATTATAACCAAAAACCATTATAAATTAATGGTTTTTTAATAATTTATTTGGTCATATCCATGCAAATTCAATGCATGAAAATTCGCATCAGTATTTATAATAATATATTCATAGAAAAAAAAATTTGATTTTTTTCTCATGCTATTTTAATAATCATAAGATAAAATAAAAAATAAATATCTATTTCTCCTTATTGTAACTAAAAATAATATTAAAGTGTGAGAAAATGTTGAAATTTGAATACAGAAAATGGTTTTGAAATCATATTATAAATTTGAATATTGCTTTAAAGCTCATTTCCGGTGACTTTTCAGGGAAATCCCGGATTTCCAGGACCTGCAGGAGAACCAGGAGTTTCTGGACCTAAGGTGTCGATTTATTTTATTTAATATACTTTTATATTAAATCTAATATTAATAATGCATTTTTATAAGTTTTATTTCTGATATTAATATAAGTTGAAGTTTAATTTTTAATTAAAATGTAACATAATATTTTTAATAATAATAATATTTATAACAATTCTGACATTCTGAGAGTCTTACTTAAAAATTCGTTTTTAAATCTGAATAAAGAAAATACAAGAAATGTAACAAAAATTTACTACTTATGTGTATAGTACTTTGATTCTTTGATACAATATTATTTTGATGTACCGAGTAACTATATATATATATATATATATATAAACTACTTATTTCATTTCCACTCATCTGATTTTAATTCAAATAATGAATCTTCTTTCAACAATGTTTGATTGAAAATAATTTGATTTTAATTTTTTTTAAAAGACAAAGAATATAAAAGAATCCTTTTTTAAAGCCTGTATTTTTAAACATAAATTTTGATTTATAAATATTTTGTTTAAAAATTACGCATTACAAAAATCTGTAAAATTTTTCCTTGTTTTTATTTTCAATTGTTACTTATTTGTCTTTTAATTATTTTTATAACTGATTAAACAATTGATAGTTACATCCCATAGATTTATATGCTGTTAATTATATAAAGATGAAGAAAATGTCATTTGTGAAACGATCGAAATATTTACATTTTTAACTACAAACTCTGAATTCATATATATATATATATATTATTTCTTTTTATGACAAGAATTGTAATATGTTAGTAAAACTGCAATTTTTCTTTTTCCAAGGGTGCGACCGGGAAAGACGGAAGCGACGGAAATCCTGGAGATCCTGGTCCGATAGTAAGTCAATTCCAGAAAAAATTACTGATTGGAATAACATAAACGGATGTGTGAGACTATTGTATAATATTAATGTTAAAATCCCCATTAATTTGTGATTAAATAGTTTCATATTATTAATTTCTATCTGCATTGCATTTGATTCCTTCATTGTTTCATTAAACTATTTATTTTGGAATTAGCTTATTTAATACTGATATCAATGGTTCTCAATTTTTTTTTTTTAAATTTTGAACTTACCTTACAAAGTGAACAAGTATCTTTCTCCTTACATTATGAAGAGTGACATAATGGAAGTTGTTGAAATTATTATCGTGTACTCTTTAGGCCCTTACTGTTATTAAAGTTATGCTATTTTAGTTTTATTTATAGTTTATTTACTTTATTATTTTTCTTGAGGGTTATTAGCTATACATTTATTAAGTATAGTTTATTTGATTTAGTTTGCATTAGGGATATTTTAACAATATAAAAAAATACTAGCTTCAACTTAAAAACTTCATTACTTCAAATTAATGAATATTTTTATCAAAAAGTAACGATAACTTAATTTCTTAATTTCTCTTTAACTTAATTATCAGTTATGTCCTTAAAGTTGTGGAAAGATTTAGAACATTTGTTTTCAAAGATCGGGTTAAGTAATTATTAGTAATTTGAAATCCATTATTATTAAAATCTAAAAATTAAATTTTTTTCATATTTTGGATATTTGTTACTTTATTTAAGATAATTTAGTTTTATCACCAGAAATTTATGAAATAATTTAGTTTTATCTACCACATCCTGAAATTAAAGGATCACTGCTCTTTAGAGTAATTTTTTTTATTACAACAAGCAAATATTTCTATTTTATCTTTCAATATTAAAGATTTTTAATGACTTTTCTGCATTCTTTCAGGGTCCACCGGGTGAAACAGGTAAAATGGGAGTCGCAGGAGCACCTGGAAAACCAGTAAGTTGTACTTAAATTTTAAGCCCTACTGTTTTCTTTTAATGCAGAATTCGGGATTTTCTAAATAAATCATTATTTCTGAACCGAATTTGGAATAAACATTGAATTTTGAAATTTTATATAAGTTTCAAATCTTTTGAGTAAGGTCCAATTGTTAAAAAGGGCAAAATTCTCTAACATTTTTATGCCTGATACGTGATTTGAAGGCATTTTCCATTGACAGGCTAGATATATAACAAACTTAGCGTTATCGAGAATACATCATGGTGGACCTCTTGAAAGGACAAGTGGATTTTCTGAACAAGTCCAACATCTGGAATTCCTTCTTCTCCACTTCTCTTCTCTAAACCAATGGCTGGACTTTCTTCTCTACAGATTAACTGTGAACATTCGTGGCGTATGCATAATGATAAATAGTTTGTCTTTCTTGTTGGACTTCGAACTGAGCTTCTTCATTGAGGCGGCCTGGTAGCCAATTGAATAGCGCTCTGGCCTTTGGTAGCATAGGCTTCAGGATCGAATCATGGCTGGTGGCATGCTATTTGTTAGTGATTAGGAATCCATTTTTAAACTTTAGGTCTGATCTATTTAACCCTCGTGTGCACAAAAAAAGACCGTAGAGCTACAAACCAATTCTTCAATTCAAAACAGGCTGGACGAATATTTGTTAAATTATAAACTGTTCAATCTTATTAATGACGATGGTGTCTTATCCACCTTAATCAAATTAAGTCTCATTGTGGAAGAATGGCTGTCGTTGCCTCAACTGAAGCAATTATATATAATAAGATAGAGAGTGATGGAAAATCCTTAACTAATATATTACATGTTATACATGTAATATATTTGCTAAGTTATTTGAGTAATGATATTTTCCATAGGAAAGGAAAATAGTCAAGGTTTTTTTTTTTTTTTTACAGTTTAAACTTTAAGTGGGTTTTTATAGTGGGTTTTTATATAATTAAATATTTCATATCATAAATTATTTTTCAGAACCCAATAACTATTATTAGGGGGTTAATAACTATTATGTCTTTGAAAATTTATATTCCAATTCATAACAATTGTAAAAATTTATTATTAAAATATTGGCAAAATGTCCATAATATAAAACAATTTTTAGATTATTAAAAGGCAAAATTTCTTGATTTCCTTTTGCATTGAATAAATTGTTTAAGAAGAAGAGAAATAAACCAGGATATGCCATATTATTATTTAACCGATGTTTTAAATTGCAATACATATTCTCTTACAATTTTTTTTTCTCATTTTCATTTCAAGAGCAGTTATATAGCAATTGTGCCATTATTTTAGTTTCTTTAGGCTTAAGTGTTTCTCATATTAATTCAAAGGCTCTTGACAACTTCACAGACTTCCTGTCTAGGATTCTAAGATCGCCGAATGAATTTCATGTCTAAAAATCGCCAACAGACCTTGAGACTGGCTTTAGGACTCCTTTTCTATCGATCCATTGCTCAGCTGTCTTCGGAAGGGAAGATTTATTAGCAATTCATGTAGATCTAAGCCATTCAGGACAACTGCTAACGGCACAAAATCATTTCAGCGACTCCTTTGATGGGCATTCTTATGATATTTGTGCTCTATCTTGATATGATTAACTCTTTGTTATGTAAAATGATAATTAGGATCTATTTTGTAAGGAAATTACCATAAAGTGGATTTTATTGAGAATACTGCAAATATTTTGAGGCACAAAAAATTATATTATTTTGAATCGTATCTTGAATGAAAATTAATTAAGAATAATAGCATTACAAACTATTAAAAATTAAATGCTAAACTATTTATTACATATTATTAAAATTTTATTTATTACAAAATAGTTAAGGAAAGACAGGTCATTTCAAGTTATCTTCTAAATATTTTTAAACATGCAGTTAGAAATAAATTGGATATTGAATTTTTCTGAATTTTTTTAATGTTCTTATAAATTTAATTATATAATACGTAAATACAAATTTAATTTTATTAATCTTGCGGAATTAATTATATAATATATAATACAAGTTATTTGAAAAAAAAATTTGTTTAATTATTTTTGACTTTTTTCAAATAAATTTACAAAACCTTTAAATTTATGATTCGAAATGATTAATTAAAAAAATAATAATAGGGTTTGTAATTTTTTTTAGTATTGAAATCATGGTACTTTATGAAAAATAATTGCAATGTGCCAATATAGTTTCAAATATTTAGCTATATTATTAACAGTTATGAACAGAGGACATGAAATCATAACATTAAAAGCATTAAGAAAGAAAAATTACAAAGCACCATCATTAATGAGAAAAAAATAATTGCAATGTGCCGATATAGTTTCCAATATTTAGCAATATTATTAGTTGAGAACAGAGAACTTGACAACAGAGGACATGAAATAATATAAAAAGCATTCAGAAAAGAAAAACTTACAAAGCACCATCAATAATGAGACAAAAATAATTGCAACGTGCCAATATTATTTCAAATATTTAACAATATTATTATCAGTTGAGAACTGAGGACATGAAATATTATTAAAAGCATTGAGAAAAAGAAATTTACAAAGCACCATCATTAATGAAACAAAAACATCAAATATTATTTGATTGCTATAATTTAAACAATATAGTTCAAGACAACTTCAATAAGCAAGGAAACATTTTTAGTTTTCGTTGATTTTTAAATTAACGTTCATTTTTTAAATTAACGATTGTCGTTAATTTTAATTTGACAATTACATGTATTTTATATAAGTTCTGGTTGATATACTGCATACTGTGTATACTTGGTCATTACTATGTACTAACTTGCTTAATACTGTTGGCCACCCAGCGAGTTTAGTATATGTTAGTTTTAATTATATGTTAGTAATAATTTTTTTTTTAATTTATGTGAATTATTTTCATAAAAACTCATCAAATATTCGAATTACGATATATCGAGGGTTTCATTAAAAATAAAACGCTACATAATTTTAAAAATTTTTTTTAATTTATTTAACTTTGTTCACTATATTTATTTCTGATTCTTATCACGAAGCTTACAAAAATATGAATATCATGTTACAGATCTTTGTTATCATACGTAATTCGCAATCATACATATAATTGTGATCTATTGAATATCAAATTATTGGATAATACTGGATTATTAGATTTTTTAATTTATTTGACCAAATTTTAAACAGATCTTTCTAAAGTTATGTTGTTGATTGCCAAATAACAAATAGAGAAATCACGAAATGTATTTAATTCCAGGGGGCCCTGGACCCGCTGGAAAACAAGGAGAAATCGGACTTTCAGGAGAAAAGGGAGACAGAGGACCCTTAGGACCCCCAGGGGATCAGGGACCTGTTGGAGCTTCGGTAAGCATTTTGATACATGTTTATGAATGACAATTAGAATGTCATATACACATTCAAGAATGCATTGTGTTTGCAATGCATAATGTAATAAAATTACATTTTGATGATAGTATTCGTATGTAATAGTGACAATCTTGCATTGATTGTTTATAAAGTCCTTTTTAATTTCCTTTTTATAGATTTTGTGCTTGAAAATAAAATATAATTCCATACTCAATTATTTCAATTTTGTATAAATGATTTTTATTATTTAGTTGAATAAAAATTTTCAGATTTTATAAATGAAAATTATACATATATATTATTAGAAGATTTATTAAAAATCATTTAGTAAAATATTAGTTATTATTTCTTTTATGAGGAATATTGAAAATGCTAAAGGCATTTTAATATTTTCTTCCTTTTTAACAGGGAAATCCTGGACTTTCAGGTGCACCTGGATTGAGAGGATCACCGGGGCCAGCAGTAAGTCCTTACAAATATTTAGTACAAATAAGTTATAACTGCTATCACTTTCTTAATAATGTTTTACATGAAAACTACTTTTTTTATTAGTAAAACTACAAAACTAAGACTATAACTTCGAGCTTTGATTGCTCTTTGCAAAATCGGCAAATATAATTCTTAAAAAATTTGTATTTTATGATGATCTCAGTAATTTTAAAAATAATAAATATTCATACCATCGTCACAAAACTTGTATTTAATGGGAACGGAATGACTAAATTTAAAATTAGTCAATGCCCTTTTAATTTTGAAAATTATAGTGATGAGAATAAACAAGCACGATTTTAAAATTACAAGCAACTGCCACGATTTGTCAATGTGAGAAATCCTTTGTATAATTCTTCGAAATCACTTGTAATGCTCATACAAATGCAAAAGTTTGGTTATGAAATCATGCCCAAACAAGTATCATTAGGCACTTCCAGAAAGGTGAGAAATTTGTATCATTATAAAAACTTCCCTCGCTTTTCATAAAAGGATACTTCAAAATGTCCAACATGTTAATGGGCAATCCAAGATAGGAGCTAAAAACTACTGCGCAGCCACGGAGCATCACCAAAATTCAAATCATCATCCAACATGTTAGATGAACTTCAATGTTAACAGACTTCAAACATTTTGAAGTTGACAGTTCATTTGAGACAGAGAAATTCGATAATAAATCTTATTTTCTTGATTTCTCTACTTTGTTCCAACAACCGAATCTTAACCTGATGAATTTCAGTATCCATTTTAGAGGTGAAAACAATGTTATAACTAGTCATATGTCATAACTAGATTAAATATTTAGAGTAGAGAACAAATTTTCGTTGGATGATAGGCGGCAACATTTGATTAAGAATTTTACCAAAGACTAGGATCGTGTTAGATCAACGATGACCAATTCAATTTAACTAATTTTAAGCAATTTTTTGAAGCTTGTTAACTAAAAAGTTCAAGATTGTGAACGCAAACGGAAAAATATTTTACATTAATTGACTATAAATTAAAATATTAATTAAACTGGTTACATTAATTGATTACATATTGTAAGAAAATCCATATTATTTGTTTTTAAAAAGTTGAAAATGCATGTAGTTTATAAAGGCTTGTTTGTATAGAAATACAATATACATTTATTTTAATCTATTTTTATGCATGTACAAAATATATTGTACACTTTCCTTTTCTGTTGCATTCAATTGTTCTGTTGTAACTATTTAAGAAATTTGTTTTATTTCAGGGTGACGTCGGCCCCCCCGGAGCGTCTGGACCACCAGGACCCACAGGAAACATCGTAAGCACTTTTTCATGTTGTACTGTTGATTTCGTACTAAACCAATATTGTTAGCCCTAAATTTCATTCTTTCCATATACATCATAATATATTAATGCACTGGAATTTTTTTTTTTATCCCGTTTTAGAATTATCAGAAGTTTTTTGACAACTGATCAATCTTATCAGAAAGCTTACACTCTTGGATTAAAATAAAGCAAAATGTATCTTTTTTTAAAATCTTTCTATAATTATAAAACAAGTAATAAAAAAAAAATAATTCCTACTTTTTTTCACCCTATTGCAGAAAGTTCTTTATAAATAATTTTCATTCATTTTTTAAGTTTAACTGGCGCCATCTATTGGTAGGTATATGCAACTTAAATCTAAAAAAAAGTTAAAATTAATTAATTAAATTTCATTAATGAGTTAATATTTGGAAAAACTGTATTGACATCAAATGTCATCCACTAGAAGTTAAAAAAATGCAATTGAACTTGAATGGATGAATAAAAAGTATTTTATGAACGATTGAAAATTTGAACAAGATATATATAGGGAGAGTGTGAACTAATAGAAGGAATTGAATAACACTCCAAACGATAAAGTACATTTGAGCCAGTTATTAACTTTATTTTATTAATCTGAATAATTCAAAATTAAAAATATACATAAAAGCTTAATCTTTTAAAGTAAATTAAACATTAAACCATTAAGACATATGCACAAGGTAAAATTTTTTTCTTCTAATGGGGCTTAAGTTCTTGAAGATAAAATGTTTCATTTTCACTCATTTCATAAAATAGACAAAATAGAATTTTACCAATCGATGTTTTTATAAATAATAACAATGAGTTATTATTTATAAAACATTATATTTAATTTATGACTTACATATAATCAATTCCAATTTTAACACGTAATTACATATAATTAATTTATGATTTACTACATTTTTAGAAATAAAAAATAATTTTGCTATTAACTGTATAGTAATATTTAATGATTATCTGTATGGTATGATTTAGTGATAATGTATATTATTATTTAGTGATTTACATTACATCATTAGTATTATAGTTTAAATATAAAATACAATACATTGGTAGATGTTAATTAATTACTGTAAGCAAAAACGGAAGTAGAAAATTATCAAATTTTATGATTTTTTTTAAAGAAAATCGTTCATACTGATTATCGAGAACTAAAACCAGACAATTATATTTCTCTTTTCAGACAAAAGGCACCGATTTGAATAAATATTTGAAAATAAGGAAAACTAACTGGAAATTTTATATAAAAATAAAATCACTTTTTATTATTAAATCAATGGTATATTTCATGTGATTCTCATTTTAAAAGAAAATTCTGATAGAATCTATTGTTTGTAAATTTTTGTAATATATCTTATGCGTATTTTTAATTTTTATTACGCTAAATAATGTAAAAAATTAAATTCTAAAAATAAAGATACTATTTTAATGATTTTAACACGAGTTCATCCTGTTTAAAACTTACAGTTACCTTTCAGTAATTTTTTGAAGCTTATTAACTAAAAAAAAATTCAAGATTATGAATGGAAATGGAAAATAATATCTTTATACAATGATGAAAATAATATTTTTTATTTCATTTATTCTGAGATAATTTTTCATCCTTTCACATAATATAAATAACTTTTTAAATTAATGCAAACAAATATGCTGAATGAAATGTATCAGATTATTAAGTAAAAAATTTCAGACCTTAAAATGTCTTTTTTTCTGTTGTTGTATTGGAGTATTAAAAATTATTTTTAATGATAAATTTTTTGAATGTTATTGAAGCAATACTATTTCAGGGATCCCAAGGTGACAAAGGAACCAAAGGGGAAAGAGGAAAACGATGGGACCTAAAGTAAGTAAAAAAAATTACTTTGCATTTTTATTTTCCTATCCTAATTCCCCATAATCGTATACTGATCGTAGTAATAATAATTGCTGCAATAAATATAAAGTCGCATTATAAAAAAAATAAATTGATTATTTTCTAATTATTTATTATTTCCTAAATATTAATTGATTATTTTTTAATTATTTTCTAATTGATATTGTTCTAATTATTGATTATTTTCTAAAAATTGGTTATTTTTTAATTATTTTCAAATTGACATTTTTCTAATTAGTGAGTATTTCCCAATTCCTATTGATTATTTTCTGATTAATTTTTAATTATATTTCTTATTATTATTCCCATTTAGAGATCTTTAGAGTTAATTGTTTGTCAATCTTTTAACTTCTACACCCTTTTGGATGAAATAAACACTAATATTCCTTCCATTTCACTTCTTTAACTATTTTTCATAATTTTTAACTTAGGACTTAAATCAAACTTTTAAACTAAAAATAGCGTGTTCGAAGTTTCAAACATAAAAAAAATCAATTTAAAGCACTTTAAAATAATCAAGTTACTAAAAATCTGCAACGAATCTGTAAAAATCTCTTATGTTCATTTTGAAAGGTGACTGCAAGATAATTTTGTAGTATAAATCGAGTTGCTATTCTCTTGCATGCTAGCTAGAATGAATTATCATCAGTGCATGAATGGACGTTGAAATTATAAATGAATTTAGAGCAAGAAAAGAGCTTTTTTCAAAGGACGCATTGTTAGAGAGGGGACAAATTATTTTAATTTTCGATAATTGTACATGCGTTTATACTGTAAATATCTCTGTTTTCAGGGTCACCGAGGACTGATGGGAAGGGCTGGCATGAAAGGCATGCAGGGCGACAAAGGAGAACGTGGAGAAAAGGGACCCGGAGAGCCCTCCGGGGTTGAAAGGAGATCCTGTAAGTATCATCATTCCATACAATTTTATAAAAATAGATTCCAAAAAAAAAAAAAAAAAAAAGGGGGCGGGGGGGGGGTCTTTTGTTGGGATCATTGCGATGTAAAATTTAAAAAAAAGTTATTTTATGGAACTATAGATCCATAAAACCATTTATAATTAGTTTTTGTAACGATTTATAGAATATTTGTAGTGTTGTCGGCTGTGCAGCTGGATTGTAACTGGGTGTGGTTAAGTTAAGATACTTGAGACTCAGGTTGCGAACTCACACCTTTATTGACACGCGCACAGACACCACACACATACAATATGTAACACATTTGAAGACAGATAATTATAGATTCGTGGAAGGATTACACTCTTGCAAGCCGAATACCCTATACTTAAGTAAGCGCAGGTAATCAGTCTGTAAGCTAACTTATAAACAGGATTGTGCAAAATATATTTCATCTCGGGACGAGAGATTACAAACTAAACGTTTCTAAACGAGAGCGCCGGTTGCCAAGTACTGCCTCTCGGATAAGAGTCTCTAGGCCTACTGATCATTTCTCCTGAACGCCACAGGGGTGTTCTTGCAGTGTGTAGGAGGAAGCACAGATACATATTATTATTGATATTTTCGTGTTTTCTAACCTTTTCAGTTTTTCCATATAACATAAAAATTTGAAGAAATAAAAAATCTCTTTTTTAGTACCTCAACTGGTTAAAAATAAATAGAAAAAACCGAGACGAACAAAAAAATATAATCAATATTTTTTTATTAAATTATTTGAGTCAGAATCGTATTCTGTAAGAAAGCGGTTGTTTTACTTCCTTTTACCCAATTTAATTTAAACGAACACTTCCAGGTACAATATCTAAAGAGTTTGAATCCTCCGCATCCATCCTAAAACGTAACGGAATAACTTTCCGGTCTACAGATTTGTTGTTATAAAACTCATCATATACATTAGAATTTTCGGTTGGATCAACTTGTTGAGTAGCAAGTGACTCCTCAATCCGAAAACCCAATGCTCTAATCACCGAGCTACTAAGTAGTTTTATATTAGAAAGGTTACTCATATTATTATTTATAGGTCATATAGTTAATTTCAATGGAAGATTGAAACTAAAAAAAAAAAAAAAAAAAAAAAAAAAAAAAGGAAATTAATATATCACTGAAACACAACATAAATCAGTGAGTCAGGCATTATTTATGCGTTATTATATGTTATTAATTATTTATTTGTTTATTTCAAGGACCACTTGGAATGGAAGGTTCGAAAGGAAACGACGGACCTCCAGGTCAACCCGTAAGTTCATAAACTTACTGAAACTAAATATCCTTTTCATAATTATAGAAAGCGTTGTTTCGAAAGATTATTAAATTTGTTTAAAAATCTTTTTAGGGTCTAGAAGGTCCTTCTGGTCCTAAAGGGGCTCAGGTAAGTTATTTCTATATAATAAATAATTATTTTAAAACATTTTAGTGTTTTAATAAGTTAATCATACTTTTAATATTGTTATATACATAAGAATATTATTCCTAGATTTAAAAGAATTCATAATTATTTAATCCTATTTGTCATGCGAAAAATTGTAAAATATGTGTATAATATTTTTTTTTATTATTATCAGAAGTCATGTGTAATTTTATTCTATTAGATATGTAGGAATTATGCATTTATTATTATAAAAATCATCAGCTTAAAATGAAAATATTTTAAAGGGGAGTTATATCTTAAAAAATATATTCACATTGAAAAATTATGTAGTGTAATATGGAAATTTTATTGCTATTTTTACATTTTGATCGATCGATCATCATCAATCATAACCAACATGAAGTCTTTTTTCCCTAAGGCACGCCCTTCAAATGGCAGCAAACAAAGAACAAAAAAAAATCTGCCATTCTAGTAACACATGCAAATAGAAGTCCACATTATCGAGTTTTTCAAGCAAACATATGCAATCCATTTGACTTTTAATGGTTATGGATTAAATATGAATATATATACATACTATCCAAAGATAATTACATATCATTAAAATATCTATTGAGTTATTTTTTTAGCCAGGTATAACGCTGGATGCTATAACTTACTATTATCTCAATAAAATGAAAATTATTTGAAAAGCAATTCAAACTTACATATACTAGCTATATAAAAGAAATCTACCTGTAGTTCGTCAAAGAGCGATATTTATGCAAAAATCCATTAGAAAGGGCTTTATGAATATAGATACTTTTTTGTTTTTCGTACTATCACTTGTCTAATCTTTGTTGAAATTATCTGGCTAATAGCAAATACAGTAGAAAAATTTATAAGTGAAAAAATCTGAAAATTTTCCAGAAAAAAAAAAATCTGTGCTAAAGAAATTTAAATTAACAGGTGGGCTGAAATGTTCGTAGGCTGACACACAGATGGCGCTACTAGTATTAAATCCATATGATTTTTAGTTATTCCTAACCTTCAAAAGACACATGTATAAATTTGACAGCTGTTGCACTATTAGTATGTGAGTTATAGCATTTTTAGTGAAGTTATAGCATTTTTAGTGTTCAGCACGTGCAATCCACTCGGCTGACTGTCGATTGGACTCCGGTGTGAAATGATGGAGCCATGTTTCATCCATTGTCGCATATCGACGCAAAAATTCGGGTTTATTACGATTGAACAGTTCCAAACACTACTTAGAATCATCAATTCGTTGCTGTTTTGGGTCGATTGTGAGCTCGCGCCACTTTGAACAGAGCTTTCGCATATCCAAATATTCATTCACGATATGTCCAACACGTTCCTTTGATATCTTTAGGTCTCAGCTATCTCAATCAACTTCACTTTATGTTGATCAGAAATTATTTTGTGGACTTTTTTGGATGTTTTCGTCGGTAACAGCCTCTTTGGGGCGTCCACTGCGTGCATTGTCCTCGGTGCTCATTTCGTCTCTATTAAATTTAGCAAACCACTTCTCTACGGTTGATTTTCCTGGTGCAAAGTCCGAATAATGTTTATCAAGCCAAGCCTTGGCTTCCATAGTATTTTTTTCCCAAAATCAATGCTTTATTAACACACGAAATTCTTTTGTCCATTTTTTTCAAAAGTTGCTTCACTAAAAATGCTATAACTCACATACTAATAGTGCAGCAGCTGTCAAATTTATACACCTGTCTTTTGAAAGGTTATGGCTAACTAAAAATCACATGGATTTAATACTAGTAACGCCATCTATGTGTCAGCCTATGAACTTTTCAGCCCACCTGTTAGGTATATTCTTAATGGAATATCTTGTTCTTTTCCTTAAAGTAAAATATGAAATTTTATGCATTTTCAGGGGTTTTTTTTTTCTTCATCGCTGACTTCAAAGTAACATTTGTTGTTACGTGGTATATACGATTTACAAATTTACATTTTCCAAAAAATCACATAAACTCTATTAGGTACGTCTGAGAATTTCAGGATTATTTACGGTTGACTAGGGTATTTTATAACAGTTGTCAAGCTGTCTGAGCTCAAGCATGTCTGAGCTCAATAACTGTCTGATGCTTCAATCTCTTTTGACTCTTTTTCCTACTAAGTTGAATAAAGAGGTCGAGTGCCTGAACGCGAAGCGTTCATCAACTCAATGGTACGGATGGAAATAGGAAAGAAAAGTCAGCATGAATAAAATAATAGTAATCGTGTAATCGTATGAATTGGAAAAAAAGAAAAATGAAAAAAACATTGGTGACAAAAATTAACATGAAATTTGCAATCAACAAAGACCGATAATATTAAAAGAGATACTGAATTTACTGGAACTTTTCAAATTTCACATTAAATTTCTTAAATATACCATTTATAGTATCCATTAATTCAAATAGTTCAAGTTTCAATAGTCGATTTATTTTAAATAATCCATTGATTAAATAGTTCAAATTCCAATGGTCCATTTATTTTAAATCGTCCATTAATTCAAATAGTCCATCTATTCTAAATAGCCCATTGAAAATTTGAAAAAGCTAATTTTCCTACATAATGGCTACTTATTTTCCCTATACCATAATATCATCCCAATTTTGTTTTTACAATTGAGATAGCATTTTCTTTCTGAAGCTTCGTATGTGGTTTTTTACAATTAAATTTCTTTTTTATCCCAAATATACAGAACATAATTTTTATTTATAAAATATTATCCATTTTCATAAGTTCTTGAACATTTAAGTAATTCTCTGTAAAAGCATGAAAATAAATAATACCTGCATAAATGCACGTAAACTGTTTATAGCAAATGTTCAATGTTTTAAATTCTTTATTTTTAAATATACTAACTGCTAGATCATCTGTTTAAAATGAAAATGCTCATTTTGGAATTATATAATTTTTTTTTAATATAAAATAAAAAAAAAATGCTTTTAAATGGTATTGCATTATTCCTTTACTTTTTTATTAATAAAAATTAACGTATGAAAATCTTATGTTAAAATTTTTATCCTTTCAAGTTTATTTACTATGGAAATATAAGGCTTTTTACGAGAAACTCATGCTTTATAACTCTTATTTCTTACATTTTTTAAGAAGTATTATTAAAAATAGCTTTTCAAAACTTTCATATTCGTCAATTTTTATGTAATTAGAAGATTTATTTTTCCGATTTGATTATAATAAGAAAAATTCCACGTATCCAATCTGTGATGAGTATCGAAATCTTCGATGATACTTTTTTTGACATGTTCATTTTTAATCACTTACTATAAGTTTGTAAAGTAATTTTTTTGAATATTTTCTTTTTCTTAGAAACGTACAGTAATTAAGTTTTTTTCTCAAATGAATTTCTTTTCCTTCTCACTTCATTCTGCCAGTAATATCAATTATTTAAAAACTATAATTTAAAAACTAATATCAGCACGTTTAAACAATATTAGTGTATGCATAATCAAGTTCTGTCAATATATCAATACAAATTAAAAGCAATTTTTTTTCCAATGTGTGCACAATTTTTTTGTATTTAATATTCGGTTATTTTAAAACTGATGATTTAATAAAAACATTTTTAACCAGCAAATTAATTTTTTTAAATAATGATAGTATCAAAAATAAATAATAAATTTTTGATTTTCATAAAATGATTTGATAAGGGTTTTTGCAGCATAATTATAATCACCAGCATAAATGCACGTAAATTTTTTATGTCAAATGTTCTAATGTAAAAAAAAAAATCAATGCTCTAATTTCTTTATTTACTTTAAAATATGCTAAGTTTTCATTTCAACTGTTTAAAATGAAAATGCTCAGTTGGAATTATGAATTTTTTAATATAAAATGAAAAAATAAATGCTTTGAAATAGTATTGCATTATTCCATTATTTTTTATTAATAAAAATTAATATATGATAATGTTTATGCTAAAATGTGTTGTTTACTTATTTGTTTTAATCGATCTCGATTATTAAATAAATAATCGAGATTAATCAATTATTTTTTAAATTATTCTATAGAAGTAAACATAAATTTCATTCGTATGATAATTCGGATTGTTTTAAATTGAATAAAAGTATAAGAGCATCTATTAATTCTAAGATACTTTATTCGCTTTTTTTTCACATTTTCTAAGATTTTGAATGAATGTTGTACTGCTTTCAAAAAATAAAAATGATGGTTTGAAGTTCAGAATTTTTTAATATAAATAATTCTTATTTTTTGAAGAAATTCTAAATTTCAATTAATTTTTTATTAATGCACTTATTATTATATTAAAACGCAAATCAATTTAAGTATAGATATCGCCAGCAATTAAATATCCAAAAATTCTCACTATTTTATAGTTGATATTTTTTGTACTTATTTATTTCTCTGTAAGATTACTTGTGTACTTTTTAAAGAATTGCATGCAATAGTATTTTCTGCTGTTAATTTTCATTTTTTAACAGGGTGCAACTGGTCCTAAAGGAGATGCTGGTCCTTCGGTAAGTGTGGATGCATTTTCTTTTTAATAATTAAAATAATTAACAATTAAAATTCTTGACAATTAAACTAAAACATTTATATATGTTTAGAAATTTCCATAATAGAGCTTTTTTTTAGATGAATAAGCTTTTAAATTTTTAATTAGTCAAAAATAATCACTTGCGATTTTATTTTTATTATTTATTTATTTATTATTATTATTATTATTTATTTATTATTTTTTTTGACGTTTCATTTTCTGTCTTGATCCATATTTTCTTAAAATTTTTTATTAATAATTTCTACAGATATATTTTTTTCTTTAAAACAATATATGTTAAAATATATATTAACTTTTATTCCTGCTTTTCTTTGATATTTTTAGAAAATATTAATTATGATTACTCACGTTTTTATGTGACTATTGGTAATAAAGTTTTGTATACATGTGCTGTACTTTTTTAATACTTTTAATTTTTACTAATATAGTGTCATTTTTTAAACTCTATTTTTATAATTTTCAATAAAAACGTTAGCTCATATTAACAAGTGCATCCATTTATTACATCAAATACATACTCACAAAAACATCATATATATATTTTTTTATTTTTAAAAATATTCAGTATGCTAAATTTCTTGAGAAACAAATATTAAATACTTCTTTCTAAAAAATTTTCTTGTTTCATAACTCTGATTTATTTTTGTTTTCTTTACTTTATTGATCCTTACTTGATTAGTTAAATAAGAAGGTTCTCCATTATATAATTTATCTGTATTTTCTCACAGATAATTTAATAGATAAATTCCATAATAAGAGGTGTTTTTCTAAGATAGATTAGTAATTAAGAATAAATAAGTGATTTTATTTTAATTGTCTTTTGATTTATTATTCACTTTGCTTCAATATAAAATGCATCATTTTGTAAACATTATGAATAATATATGAATAGATATTTTTATTTTCTAGGGTCCTCACGGTCCACCTGTAAGTATATTTTCGAAATTCCTTATGCTAGTTTATTCATTATCATTATCATTATTTATTATATCGATCATAATTATAGCCGCGGCAAGTCCTCACAGGATTCATAAGCAATGGATAAAAATAACATCACCTTATTGATTCAAAATTTTTATTAAAATTATTTGTGCATTGTTAAGCTAAGAAATCTTTTAGATTTCAAATGCTATCAAAACTGAACTTAAGACTAGATGTATAGGCTTCTAAAAGCTCATTGCAACTTGACATCACAGAAACCATGGAAAGTTATCTATCATATAATTATTTCATATATATATATTATGTGTGTGTCTGGGGAGGTTCGTTAGTGTTTGAAAGTCTGAAGACCGCCTGCTAGGTACAGCAATGAATCTTTTACCTTTTTATTAACATTGGAGAGTGTTTAAAGAATCTAGATCCAACAAGAGATGAAAGCAATACATTTGAGAACGGTGAAATTTGCCCTTAAATTCATCAGAGAGTGTGATAGTAAAAAAAAAAATCATTATGGCTGTTTAATTAGCAATGAAGCAAAGGAAATTAAGAAACCGACAGAGAACACGAAAAAAACGCTAATTTCTTTGATTATAGGATTCTTAGCCTAAACTATGATTTGTAAATCATACCTAAATTGTAAATAACACCACTTAATAAATGCCATTTTACCAGAACATTGAGGGTGTTTAAAGAATCTAGATCCAACAAAGAAACGAAAGCAATACGTTTGAAGATTTTAGGATTCTGAGCCCAAACTCTGATTTGTAAATTTATAGATAAAATATTATAAATGAACCTTCTAGAGAGTTTTTGCATACCGTATTTTTATCGTCCGATATTTTTTTCCCTAGCGTGCATGCTCATAGGAAATTGCGCATGCGTATCTGCAATAATGATTCCTATGAGCATGCCAGCTGAGAAAATATCGGACGATAAAAATACGGTATGCAAAAACTTTCTAATAACCTAAATTATAATTATACAATATATTTTAACAAAAAAAAAAATAACTCATTATATTTGAATATAACATAAAACCCTTCACAAAATGAATGGGATTCACATTATGACGTTCGTTAATTACAATGATAGCGGAAGCTAGGATCCTGACAGGGTGAATAATATAAAAATACAACTACTTCAATAATAAAAACAGCTATATAATTTAAACAGGAGAAAACAGCAATATCAATATTATGTAAACAGAAGGAATGGAATAAAATTGATACAGTACAAAATATAAATCATAAATTAAACTGTTATTTTGTATATACATTAAACTTCAAAATAGCTTACAGAATATTTTAAAATATTCAAAGTATTTATATTCGTACATTGTTCGTATATGCGAAAATATTGACTCCTTGTTAAGTAATTTTGTGCAATCGAAATAAATTTCTGTGAATATAAATATGCTATATTACAAACTAAAAATAGGATTTAATATTTAACTTATAAAAAAATTTACAATATTTATCAAATAATGAATTAAGTTGAGCTTACTTATTTCTAACTATCTATTATCTTATATGCCAACATCATTTCCGTCATAATAATAGTCATCATTTCGAATGCTGTATTAATTTCATTAGTTAAAATTTCTTTATGCTGTTGTTGTTATGCATTTGTAATTTCACTTTGACATAATTCCTTTTTAACATGCAAGAATAACACTGATTTATAACTTTATTTATTTTCTTTCTCTACTACATTGAATTGATTTTTTGTACCATGCCATAAAGCCTAAATTTCAAATGTGGTAACAAATAATAAAAATAATAAATTTCATATACAAATTTTAAAATTTATACCTAAATAAATGTTGATCTGCGGTTGAAAACAGTAATACAGAAAGAAATTCACACTCGACCACAAAGGTAGAAAACGGGAACATAGCAGCTAAAGTCCTACTGAAACTCGAACTTTTCAAGAACACAACCTTTTTTAATAATAAATAAAGTAAATAAAGATTTTGATTCAGACTGTACATTGATTTAGTAAGCATTTTATTAGTTTGTTTAATTTTTATAGTAGTGTAAGAAAGATTAGACAAGCGTTTTGATATTTACTGATCAAAACGTTCGGTCTCAAATGTATATGATGCAATTAGGCTTAAGCATTTTAATGCATTGTCAGCAACAACCACAGCTGCATGGTTGAGAGTAACCACATGCCATAAAATACATAAGGAATCTTTAAGCATATATTTACTGTTGACTAACGTATTTATAGTCAACAGTTTCTTGTTAGGTAAATAACAAATAAATAAAAGCTAACATAGGCAAGGATATTTAACCAGACTAGTGCGTTAATGGGATTCTTATCTCTTAATTTGCAATAAATTAGAAAATATTCGATGAAATTTCTTTTTAACATTCCCATGTTTAATTTTTAATAAACTGAGGCCAAATCGTTTTTTCTCTTTCCTTCATCAAAATATGGGAACCTTTCTAGATAAAATCCCCTGTCAAGTGACTTTATAGTAAAAAGGGACCTCTGATGAAGCAGGCCATCCATTGTCTGTGCATTCCTGCTTTAGATTTTCTTTAAGTTCCGTGTTACTAAAGATAGCTTTTAACCTTTGATAGACTACCGGAGCATAACAAATAACATGTCTATCAAGTAACATTTCCTTTTTAAAGGCTAATCAAATATCGGGCACATTCAAAGGATAATCAATAAACCACCAGTTATCAGCATGCCAGTTTTTTGTTGCTAACTTTAGAAACAGGTGTGGTCGATTTGTGGGCGTGGCGTAAAACTAACACTGCTGTTTCGTTATTACTTAAAAAAATGTTTATTAATATTATATTGGTGCGTGATGCATGCAAGCAAATGCTATTACAAAATGAGTTCAACTAGTAAACATATAAATAGTTAATTTGTCAAAAAATAAAACACTTTATTCATAATAGTATAAAATATTTATAATGTTTATTCTTAATTTAGGTATAGAAACCTAAAACGTTGTTAACGTAATTAGCTAAGCATAAACCTATGAAATGAAAATGTATAAGAAACTTGAAAAATGATGCAGTTAAAAAGGCATGAAAAATGTTGGCATAGTTTTCTGAGATTTAATGGCATAGTAGCTATAAAGCCATGGCATATAGCATGCTATAGCAAAGGCATAGTTTCTGAAATTTATGGAGTCTGTTTATCAGTTATTTTTAAAGGAATAAAGCTAACTGAAATACGTTTAGAATAGCTGTAATTATTTTAAAGTTATATATAAAGTCCGTGTCTAATAAGAATATCATCAAAACACCATTTAAACTTAAGCCCTCAGCTAGCTGTGGGTAATACAAGTTCATTGTAATTTTTTAAAGCCGATATGCATTAACACATATGGAAAAACAAATTTTCACTCATTTCAACACTCAAAAAATGTCAACATAACCATTTTATATTAAATTTTTATTCTTCTTTATTCATAAATGATTGGAAAATACGATTTTTTGTGTATCACACTTAGTTTTCTATGTATAATTATCTGAAATATAATCAAGTTGATAGCACTAGTACAAACAAATTTGATTTAAAGGAACAAAAAGTTTTTAAAATGTATACTTTAATAAGTTTGAAATCTGATGGACCATTTTTATACTTAATACAGTATTTAGTAATAGTATTTATTTCATGTATTTGTTGGACAATGTTGCATGAATTTCTATGTGATTAACGAATACATGCTCACATTTACAGATTTTCTGTAATTTATTTCTACTGGACTACTTTTACCAATTTTTTGAGATATTAGTACACTTTATTTACTTAATCTATTAAAAGGTAAATAAAATTAACAAAGAAAAAAAGGTAGAATGTATTAAAAAGTATACATAAAGGGGTTTTTGTATTTCATGTTCTGCAAGTTTTTCTATCTATTGTTCCTTTTGTGGAATTATGATAAGGATAGAGCTAAATCCCCAGGATGGTTTATACAGTCAATTCTGAAAGGTCGCTAGACATTTAGGTCTTTATCAACAGACTTCTATTTTCGTCCTTACCTATGTGGACCTTTGGATTATGTACATCTTGATATAAATCGTGATCTTACTATGAAAATATTAAAGAGGTATATAAACCCCGATAAATTGAAATTTATAGACTTAAAAATTAAAATTAAAAGACGATTTTCAGAAAGTGAATGATTGCATGTTTTTCACGAATGGCACCATGTTAAATAGAGACTATGGTGACGGGGATGGTATATTGGAATCTTTTTAATTTTAATTTGTCCGTGTTCACTACTGCCTCCGATGGCGAAATTGAGGTTATTGCTGTTGCGATTCAACAATTTTCACTCAGAGATTTACTCTCAATAGAGCTGTTATTCAAAATCAGCTCTTCAGGCTCTTGCAAAAATTTCCAGTGTAAGTCCGAGCAAATTTTGAAATGCAGACTGTTTTTGAAAGATCTTGCTCATAAAGTTTTCTTTCAATGGATACCGGCACACTGTGGAGTCGTGGGAAACGAACACGCGGACGTACATGCTAAGAAAGGAGCCTTGGAGGCCCAGAGAGATCTACAAGTGGATTTTTATTTCCTTCTTTAAGGCTTTAATCAAATATGACATTCAAAAACCAACTTTTAAATCGAAAGTATTTCAGGTATCTAAAAGTAAGAACTGACCATACTTAACATTGTGTTCCTGGCGCTCCAAAAAAAAAGCAAGCTTCAGACTATTAACGAATCATGACTGTCTGAGATCTCATCGTTTAAGTATCGACATTGCCGTCTTCCCGAATTGTACTCTTTGTGACTCTCGTCAACCTATGTCAACCGAACACTTAGGTGCGAGCTGTGCACTAAGTGGTTTAATTGTATAGTTGAAAAATACTGGATAGCTCTTGTACTGATGGCATAAGTGCTAATCTGTATGTAGCGATTATTCAATAAATTATTTTCTCGAACGTTGTGCACGGTTTATGTTCGATAGTTAAATAATAAATAAACGGATAAAATTGATGAATTTAACTAAAGTTTATTTAGTTAAATATTAAATAAACGAATGAATCGATAGTAAATTTCAATAAACGAATAAAATAATTGTCTCATGGGATTGTCCATAAGAGAAGAGAAGTCAATGGTTGATAAAGGATACTAGCACATCACAGCCATTCATTTTATCTTCAACATAGGGTCCCCTCCAGGTGAAGGTCCTCAGATCCCTCCAGAAATTCTATTCCAGAGAGATTACCCTTACATACGACAAAGGAGAAGCGTGAGTGACGAGCTTCAGGCAGATGAACCCACCAAGAAAAAAGACGAAGATGAGGAAAAGAAGGAAGATGAGGAAGGAAACTTTGCAAGACAAACTTCTCAACATGTATGCCAACATCTACATCATGCGCAAAGAAATCGTCATGATCAAAAAGCCTCTTGGCACGAGAAAGAATCCGTCAAGGACATGCAGGGATCTCTACTTGGGGCATCCAGACTTTCAAGACGGTAAGTTTCTCTTTAAGTGGACAAGAGTTTTTTTTTAATTTTTCTAGAAATCAATAACTAAAATATAATTTGGGCAAAAAAAGCATCTCTTCGGTGATTCTATCTCTTTCGGAGTAGAACTGATTAATAATTCTTAGATATTTTTTTTTTTGTGTTACTCTAATAAAAAAATACTTAATACTTCCTTGAAGGTTTTTATTAGTGTATCCTGCTAAAAAAGAATATAAAATTCGGACTTTTCTATTTTTGGATTACCCAAGTAAGTAGGTGTGAAAATCTATTCTTATTTAATATTTACAGTTAAATAAATCTTAGATGCGTTTTATTTAACTTTACAATTGTAAAACAAGTAATATAAAAAAATTTTAAGCCAATTCTACTTTTTTAGTTTTTTACTCTATTAGAAAATCCTTTATAAATAATTTACATTCATTTTTTTAAAGTTTATCTGGCGCCATCTATTGTTTGATAGTACCTACAAATGTAAGTGTAACTAAAATTTTAATTCAATTTAATTACTGAATTAATTTTAAACAAAGCATTAACATCAGGTGTCATCCACTACAAGTTCATGCGAAAAAATGTATTTGAACTTGAGTGGATATAGATCTAATTTTGGATTATCCTGAAAAAGAACAAGATATATATAGGAGAGTGTCCAGCTAATAAATCTTAGAAAAGATTTCAAAATAAAGTTATCTTTATTTACTTTATCAGGATGGTTTTGGGTGGACCCAAATTTAGGCATGACAGATGATGCCATCCATGTGTTCTGCAACATGACGGCCAGAGGTCAGACGTGCGTGTACCCCGACAAACACAGCAGCGGTAAAACTTATGCATATTTATTATTAAAAGATATTTGGAAATTATGTATGAAAAATAGTTTTTTGTTAATAATAATGTATCTTTTGCATTGTGGTGTAATATAATACACATGTGGTGTGCGATACATATATTAGATAGTTACTTTAACTTTTATTTCAACCTCAGAAGTTAAATGAAGAAGTTACTTATGAGGATTGCCAATGCTTGTGTCATAGTTTTTTAATACCCTTTGACTACAAAGTTTTTAATCAAGCCCTTTTTACTTTTTTGAACAAAGCAGAAGTTTTTGCTTTTCACAATAAAATCTTTTATACCAGTCGTGCCAAACTCATTTAAACAACGGGTCATTTATTGCAGATGGTAAGATTCACGCAGACCATCACACTTACAAATTTTTTTTTAAATTTTATTTTGAATGAGAATGCAGGAATATAGATAATTAAAACACGTTATATAATTTAGTGAATTTAGTTCAGTAACATACAATTGATGTGGTATTGCTTTTATTTTATGCCTATATTTATAAAAATAAATTTATTTGTTTTTACTGGAAACTTGCCAACTTGCTCCCCTAATAGTATTCAATATTTGGATTCAAAGACTGAGGACAAATAATCTTCTTATGGTAGATAGATTTCGATCAGTTAATCTTGATCAATAAACAGCTTTTATTTAATTTAGTGCAAGAAAAAATAATTACTCTCATAAATATTACTTCAAAAGTATAAAATTTTTGCAGTAAATTTTTTCATTTCGGATATTGTTCATCTAAATAGGAAAATGTTTTGGAGATCTATTTCTCGAAATTTTTTGTCAATACCAGATCATCTTGAAATCAATTAGTACAGTTCATCGAAGTCGGGACGTTTTTAATTGCAAAGAAAAGGTTCAATGAACGGAGAAAAAATTCTAATTCCTTGATATCATTAAAAAGTTTATCGAATTTGTTTTTTGATTTCTTAAATTTTAGCAGAGCATTTTGAAAATGAGCAACTTTGATTTTGTCCTGATAGCTACTCATATATAAGAAAATAGATTCAAAACATTCTTTTGAAAATGATTTTAAAACTAATTCAGTTTTTATTTACGAAGCTTGTAACTGCATCTTGAACTTCTCTAAAAATAAAATGAATTATTTTGAATATGTCATTATTTATAAATAAAGTTTATTGTTTATTGATATCCCTTTTATAATAGTTAAATTAACACTTGCATGGAAAAATTAACAATTGCTTTTTCTTAAGAAGGTAACTAAAAATATAAAGCAAATAACTATTATGCAATGTTTGTGGTAGTTTTTTTTTTTAAACTTATTTTATGGCACATTCTGCATTTGCTATTTCTGTCCTCTTCCAGAGTCCCGATATCCAGTGGAAAAAAGACGATGATGCCAATAAAGATGTCTGGTTCAGTGATTTGCGTGGAGGTTTTAAGGTACGTGTGTTTTGCTGGGGTGTTCAAAAGGTTATTTTACAATTAAAACAACTGACTAGAAAATTATATGAAAATCGTAGTTTTTTTTTTTTTTTTTTTTTTGTCAATTTTTATACTACTGTGTTCAAAAAGTAAGACCAATTTTTCAATTTAAAATTCCAGGGCTTATGGAATTTCAACTTTTTCTTTTTCTTTTTTGATAGGTTACTGGCACTGTTCTTGACATCTGTGTGAAATGTGTCGTCAAAATATTCATTAGTGTTGAGTTACGCTTGGCTTTGTGAGACACTAAAACTGATTCCGGCGATTTTGAAATATCTGAATTGATTGAACAAAGAACTCGCATTAAATTTTTTTTGCGGAAACGCATAGAATGTCGCAGAAGGCATTCGGTGAGCATTTCTATATCGGAAAGAAATGTTTACAAGTGGTATAAACAGTTCAGTGAAGGCCTTGAACTTCGTTGAAGACGAAGAGCCCCTGATCGACCATTAACCTCAACCGACGAAGCTCACGTCCAAAAAATTAAAGATTTGATGCTTAGAAACCGTCGATTTACAATTAGTGACCTTGCTGCTGATGTCGAATTTCAAAAGGATCGGTCAATTCCATTTTGAGCCTCATACGCGTCAAATCTCGATTGATACCGAAAACACTGATTGAGCCAGCTCACACTGCATTGATTCTTCGTGACTTTTTCGCCAAAAATGAAACCCATATCGCTCCACAACCACCGTATTCACACCGTGCGACTTCCGGCTGTTCCCTAAACTCAAAAGACCACTCGGGGACACCGTTTTGAATCGATTGAAGAAATTCAACGTGAATCGCCGCACGCTTTGAAGGTCATCCCTGCCGATGACTTTTTTATTAGCCTGCATTGAAGATTGGAAAAAAAGTTGGCATAAGTGTCCGGAGAGGATTACTTTGAAGGCGATGAAATAAATTTGGAAGAATAAATAAAGAGCTTTAGAAAAAAAAAATAGTTGGTCTTACTTTTTGGGCACAGTAGTAGTTAACCTTTTTTATGTTAGTCACTAAATGTTAA
>BPLR01019930.1:0-48500 GCA_021605095.1 Caerostris extrusa
GGAAAATATATAATTATTTTATAATAATTTTTCAAATTATAAAACCATTCTTTTAAACATGCTCTTGCTTGAAAAGTATGGAGAAAAACATGGTAAAAAGCTCAACTACTGTACGTTTAGTATAAAAGATGATTACTAAATTATCAAGTAATCAAATAAAATGATCAATGATCATACGCTATCGGAATTCGCATAACGTTTCCTCTTTCTAAAAACCGATACTATAACCGTCGTTGACAGCAGCCTAGTGCGTGAGTGCTTCTGCACGTTAAAAACACACGTTACAGCGGGCACGCGAATTTTTAATGGGTTTTTAAATATAAATGGTTATTAAATATATTTACTGAGGAATATTTATATATATATTATTATTATTATTATTTTAATTAGAATATTTACTTCTTGACTTATTCCTTTGGCTAACACGGGCCTGAATAGCTGAGTGGCTAACGCTCTGGCGTTCATTCAAAGTTCGGGTTCAATCCCGGCTGTCTGCCATGGATGTGTGTAGTTGTTCGGAATCCACTGTAAACCGTAGGTCCCGGTTTAATAGGATGGTAAAGTGTTGCAGCTTATCTTCAAGTTCCACGCGCCCCTGGGTAATGCGAAGTGAGTAACGTCTGTGCAGCGCTTGTCTTAAGGCATCCAAGGCAGCTGTCTAAGTGTTTGCCAGCTGCATTAAAAAAAAAAAAAAAACCTTTGGCTAATAAAAAATATTTTCTCTCTTTTACGTTTTGTATATATGACTTTTTAGTGGGTTATTTAATATCTCATTTGTATAATGTCTGTAAATAATAAAAGCTTTTACAGGGCACACTCTTAGTCTTGTAGAGGTTGAGAGCTTTTCTTAAGTTGAAAAGAAAAACAAATATCACCCACCAATAACTTTTTACCATTTGAAATGCGAATGTCACTCTCCTACTTTGTTTGGAGTGACAATCCATGCAACTATAAGAAATCTAGCAATGTTTTTAAACTTTAAATCTTATAAGTCCTATTTAAACTATTGTTCCAGTATTGCATATTTTTTTTGTTTTTGTAACCAGAACTTCATAAGGTTATCACGAATTTAAAAATTATAATTGATTTGTCGTTGTTATTCGGTCATATTTTTGCACACTTTAGGCTAATTAGACCGGGACCAACAGTTTCGGTCTGAACCACTATTCCAACATCCACAATCGCCAGAGTTCTGAACCTAAAACGCCTGGTGCCAAACGCTAGAGAGCTGGCCAATTGGCCATCGAACGCCTTTAACAAAACTAAGTTACGTTTAACCATCGTAATGTAAAATTTCTTAGCCTACAGGACTGTTTCACATTAGTCGTGAAGATAGATTATTAAGTTAGGGGTTCGGTATCTACCTTTGTTCTGCGTAATTTAAAATGGGCATTTTTTATGTATCTTTTATTCAAAATATGATCACGATCTTGAAAATATTTTATAATAAATAAGGAGTAAGAATGAACATTTATGAAGTTATTTATCATAAGTATCTACGCAGTTCGGGTTCCAGTCTCATAACGGTGTAATGGATGTTTGCGGTTGTTTCGGATCCACTTTGAAGCGACATGGTCCTCGGAGTCTCATATGACTGTTAGAGCGTCACGGAACAAAGTCAGACTTTTAAACCTACGGGTGCTCCATCACAACAGAAGCTGCCCCTTTCTCTATCCATGAGTGAATCACTCAAGGGATGCCGTCACTGCAGGACGTGAGGGTTGGTCACAACAAACTTTTTAACTGAACAGAAGAACGGAGAGATCTGGGTCGAACAAGGTCATGGAATTAAATTTATGTCATCTGCGGTATGCAGTTATGTAACTGTGCTTCCTCCTACACACTGGAAAGAAACGTTTAGTTACACTCACCAAAAGTAAGTCTCTCATCCCGTTAAAGTCTCTGCCTCATCGAAAGAAAATATATTTACGGCACCCTGTACATAGCCGAGTTTCGTATTTTCGGCTTAGAAGTGAAATCTTTCCACGAATCTATAATCAAATGTCCTTAAATGTGTTAAATATTGTTTGTTTGTCTCTGGTGTATGTGTGTGGTAAAGTTCTTGTTCTCAGAGTGTCATATAATGTTCTGAGTTCTCCAAGATATCTATTTGTACAAATTATTTTTTATAATCTCAAGTAGAATCCCATAACCTACCTTAATTAGATAAATAATTTTCAATTTTGGCAAAGAGCGACCCCTGTGACATTCGGAGAAATGGTTAGTAGGACTCGAGACTCTCACCCGAGAGGAAGATAGGCGTAACCGGTGCTGCTGCTGAAACGTTTAGTACAGAACAATCTCGCGTTTGTGTTGATAAAGGTTTAGTTTGCAATCTCATCCCGAGATTTTGGAGATTTTGGTTTGTCACTCTACTGTCATCTTGTGCAACCGAGGTCTAAACAGACATGACCTACAATTTAAAGTGGATACCAAACCACTCACGAATATCTATGCCACCCTTTAGGATTCGAACCAGATGGTTATCCAGAGGGAAATATATTTAGCACAACCCTGTGTAAGTTACATATATTTCGCATCCCACGCAAAACTAAGTATCGGGTTTTCCGGATTAATAGTGGAATCCTTCCACGAATCTATAATTATTTGTCTAAATGTGTTAAATATTGTATATCTCTAATTGTATGTGTAATTTCTGAGCGTGTGTAAATAAATCTGAGTTCTCCAGCCTGTTCAAGTATCTCAACCTAACCATACCCAGTTACAATCCCACCGACAACGCTACAAATTTATATTTTTATAATTGTTTATTTCACTAAAATATTCAAAATAATCGTGCGTTCAAAATAAGATATCAATTTGTACAAAATTTATTTTTTGGTACTCGTAGCAGAATCGTATTAACAATCTTAATGAGACAAACTATTTATAAATAGGTTTGTGTCACAGAAATTAGGTTAAATTTGCAACTCATCATCCATACCTAATTTAGAAATGTTATATTTAGTATACTAAAAACAAGTAATATATAAAAAAATTTAAGTCAAAATCCTATTTTTTTCTCTATATTGCAAAAGTCCTTTATAAATAATTTTCTTTGATTTTTTAAATTTATCTGGCGCCTATTAAGTTTATTTGGCCATCTATTGGTAGATATATGCAACTTAAAATTAAAAAAAAAAACTTTAATTAATTAAATTTAATTACTGAATTAATATTTCAAAAAAATTGTATTAACATCCAGTGCCATCCACTACAAGTTCAAAAAAAAATGTGTTTGAACTTGAGTGGATGAATGAAAAAAGTATTTTATGAACGATTGGAAATTTGAACAAGATATATATATAGGGAGAAGTGTGAGCTAATAGAAGGAATTGAAAAAAAATGATCCCAAATATGGAGTGAGATTATCCTAATGTTTAACTAGTCCATATGCAATTTTTTAAAGCATTTCTAACTGGATATCCCCCATATGTATGGCTATAAAGGTAGTAAATTAAGCATAATTAATCAACGATATCAGAGTATTTTTTATACTCTCAACTCTTATGGAAAAACTAATAATAATTTTAAATTTTCAAAACTCACCTCACTCAATACAATTTCAATAATGAAAACAAATTAATAATATTCAGATATCGTCCTTTTATTAAAAAATATTAAAAATTGAAAGAATCCAATTTAAAATTTTTGTACATGTAAAAATTCCTACATTCGATTTTAAAATGCTATCTAATTCAGGTCTCTGGTTTTTTGCTAACAGTTTTATTAGTGTACATTTAGCGTATATTCGTCCGTCGGGTTTTTTTCTGCATAATTTTCAAAAATTGAACAGTACTTGTCGTGGAATTCTCCTTCTATTTCGTCAGGAATATTTACACTATAAAGGTAGTGTCTAAGAAGATCTGAAAAAAAAAAAAAAAAAACTTTACAAAGTAAAAAAAATTTTTTTATTACATACTAAATGTAAATTTGAAAATTGTTACTCAACGATTTACAAAAAAAAAATTTGTAAAAAAAAATTTTTTTATTTGAAAAATTACGATTTTTACAAAGAAATTGAGTAAATCAAGAAAAATTTAATTCGACAAAAAAGTTTTGTTGGAATGAAATTTTCCTATAAAACTCAGCCCTCTATCTACCCGAGTGACTAACGCTCTGGGGCTCTGTGCCACAGGTTTTGGGTTCAAGTCCCGGAAGTGCCATGGATGTTTGAAGTGGATCTGAATCCACTTTAAACTGGAGAAACCACAAAAAACTCCGTCCGTAGCATATCTTCAAGTTATACGGGTAGTGCTAAATAATAACAGCGTTCGTCGATGCATCCCACATGACATGTCCACTTGTCACGACAAGGCAAGTTTGTATAGGGTTGCTCACAAGAAAATGGTTAATAGGACCCAGTCCTCTAAGTAATTAAAAAACTTACAAACATCTATGCCACCGCCAGGATTAGAACCTAAAATCTGCGGTTCTCATGACCAAAACCAAACCAAATCTAGACAATGCTCTACGATGATATTAGAATGGAACCTACGGTTTAAAGTCCCATCTTAAAGTACTACCTTAGGGTTTACATCCATGCCATCGCCAGAATTCGAACCTGAAGCCTGTAGTACAAAAGGCAAGAGCCATTAGGCCGCGAGCGTTGTCTTGAGGTTTAGTCGGTCTTCAGCTCTCGTGGTTCTTCACTAAAGTGAAGCTGAATATTACTTTTAGCCATGGCCCTGTCGCCTGCGACGGGTTCTGCTGGACCTGTGATGTCTTTCCTACACCAAAGGGGGGGCGGATACACTAAATTGATTCACTTAACAGCTTCCGGCTGATTTAAATTTTTTGTTTACTGATTACGGCTTAATTCTTTTATCTTTAATAAATTTGTCTTAAATTTTAATTTTCTTTAATTTAGCTAAATAATTTAACTTAATTCAATAGCTAATTTAATACTGTTCAGGTTTCATCTTTATTCGTATAATGAAACTGTATTTACTTATGTTATATAAGTAATAAAATAAAAAAATCTATTTTTTCCTAGCTTCGGTTGGGTTTTTCCCAATTGTAACCAAATGACTGATGGCGCCATCTGTTGGCCAAAGAGTCAACTATAACTTGAAGATTTTATTTTGCATGTTTTTATATGTTCAGCTGTTATTTTTGACTTTCTTTGCTATTTTTGCTAATTTTAAACTTAATTCTTTTGTGTTATTTTATTTTATCTTAAAATTTTAGTTTTAACTTTAACCTTTTATCTTTTTTGGGCATCGCCAGCGGACTCTTAATTGTACCGATAGCTTAGCTTTTTCGACCTTTTGCTTTAATTGTTCTCAAGCAAGTTATGTTTTTCCTAAATTTTAATTATTTTATTTTATTTTATTTATTACTACTCATTAATTTAATCAACTTCATTTTGTGCAAATTTTTTAACTACTTTAAGATGTGGAGGTATTGTGGTTCTTAAAACCACCTTGGAACTCGGTAATCGGTACGCCCGATGCCCAAACAACCACTACAAATTTTTTATTTTTGTCTATCAAATAACTTCTTAAAATATACCTTTTGCTTTTTGCTGTTCATTTTGAATAATTCCGTGACCCTCGACAGTTATGCTGTAAATGACGTGCAGTCCAGCTTTTTCTGCAATATTCATGCATTTCAAAGAACTGGTGTAGTTTCCTAAAAGTATGTTTACTTTTCTACAATTTGAAAAAAATATAGTTAGACATGTTAAAATATAAGCAAAAAAAAATAATAAATAAATAAATTAAGCATAAATAACAAATACTACTGTGCCCAAAAAGTAAAACGAATTTTCAATATAAATTTCCCGGGCATACGAAATTAAATTTTTTTTTCCTTTTTAGTTTTTTGGCAGTGTCCTTGATATCTGTGTGAAATTTCACGTCAAAATATTCATTAGTGCTTGAGTTACGCTTGGCTTTGGCAGACGCTAAAACTGATTCCGACAATTTTGAAATGTCTGAATTCATTGAGCAAAGAACTGGCATTCAATTTTTCTTTCTTTTTTTAGGTTTTTGGCAGTGTCCTTGCCATCTGTGTGAAATTTCACGTCAAAATATTCATGAGTGCTTGAGTTACGCTTGTCATTGGAGACGCTAAAACTGATTCCGACGATTTTTTAAATGTCTGAATTCATTGAGCAAAGAACTGGTATTCAATTTTTTTGCGGAATGAATATTCGTGTGCGGATTGCATTGATTCTTCTTGACTTCTTCGCCCAAAATGAAACCTATATCGTTCCACAACCACTGTATTCGCAGCGTGCGACTTTTGGTTATTTCTTAACCTCAAAAGACCACCCGGTGACACCGTTTCAAGTCGATTTATTTGTAGACCATCCCGGACAATAACTTTTTAGCATGCATTGAGGATTGGAAAAAAAATTGGTATAAGTGCTTTGTGTACAGAATGGATTACTTTGAAGGTGATAAAAAAATTTGGAAGAATAAATAATTTTGATAAAAAATAATTGGTCTTCCTTTTGGGCACAGTAGTATATATAACAGTTGGGCTGACATATTCGTAAGCTGACACATAGATGGCACTACTAGTATTAAATTCATATATTTTTTAGTTAACCCTAACCTTCAAAAGACACGTGTATAAATTTGACAGCTGTTGCACTAATAGTATGTGAGTTATAGCCTTTTTAGTGAAGCAACTTTTGTTAGTTTGAAAAAATGGATAGAAAGGAATTTCGTGTGTTTATAAAGCATTGCTTTTTGGCGAAAAAAAAAATACTATCGCAGCCAAGGCTTGGCTTGATAAACATTATTCGGACTTCGCACCAGGAAAATCAACCATAGAGAAGTGGTTTGCTATATTTAAACGAGGCGAAATGAACACCGAGGACGATGCACGCAGTGGACGCCCCAAAAAGGCTGTTACGGACGAAAATATCAAAACAGTCCACAAAATATTTTTCTGATTCTAAACAGTGTTTGGAGCTGTTCAATCATAATAAAACGAATGTTTGCGTCGATATGTGACAATGGATGAAACATGGCTCCAACATTTCACACCGGGTTGCAATCGACAGTCAGCCGAGTGGACTGCACGTGATGAACACTAAAAATGCTATAACTCACATACTAATAGTGCAACAGCTGTCAAATTTATACACGTGTCTTTCGAAGATTCGGGCTAATTAACAATCATATGGATTTAATAGCGCCATCTATGTGTCAGCCTACGAACTGTTCAGTCCACCTGTTATATATTGTCTATATATAAATATAACTATAAACACAATTTTTAAGAAACTGAAAGATAATCTCATAACTAACTCTGAAAAGGAAAGGTGACACACTATTCAAGACAACTGGAAAATCGAATCGAACTCTCGAGTTCTGCAAATTATAATCGTTAACATTTATTATTTAAAGTCAAATCTCAAATGAATAACTCGAACATACTTGATAAAATTCTTCAAACTCGGGATGTTTGATCGTCGCCTCATAAGAATCATTAACTGCGCTACGATTTAGGAAAAAAATGGCCGCTTCCCCCCCGGGTCGCAGCAAGAAGTGGATATTTTCGAAAGCTTGCTCGAGATTCACAGTGTGGAAAAGTTGGGGGGAAAATATCCTACTCATCTGACACTCCCAAGATAATAAAGTTGATCTGGAAACAGAATAGTGACAATGAAACACTATAATAGAACAACAATACTTTTCACAAAAGAACAACAATAACTAAATAACAAAAGAATAATGTAAACTATATAACAAAAGAATAATGTATAACAAAAGAATAAATAACAAAAGAATAATGTAAACTGTATAGCAAAAGAATAATGTAAACTTTATAGCAAAAGAATAATGTAAACTATATAGCAAAAAGAATAATGTAAACTATATAGCAAAAGAATATATGTAAACTACATAGCAAAAAATATATAAACTATATAAAAGAATATTGTATATAAGTATATAACAAAAGAATATTATACCTACATAAATATATAATGCACAGTTTATATTATATAGAAGAAAATCTTCCATCTAAGGTTTAAAATTCACTTACTTGTCAAAGAACAGTTACAAAGACTCGCATTTAAATCTAAACTGGCAACCATTGATTTGTTGTTGTTTCTTATCCCACTTGGTAGACAGTAACAAGTCCGAGAACCCACGCGTTCTCATGGACGGAGGGAAAGAGGGGGCAGCTTCTGTTGTGATGGAGTACCCGAGGTAGATGTCTGACTTGCTCCGTGACGCTGAATTTTTACGAGATAGAATTGTCAGCCCTAAGCCCAATACTCTATAACAGGGGTCGGCAGCCTGCGGCTCGCGAGCCACATGCGGCTCCCTAGATGTGAAACTGCGGCTCTTTAGTTCCATACACAAATATTATTTATTTTATCAAAAAAAAAAACATTTAAAAATCGTTCTAAATCGATTAATGAGGATTAGGCACCGATTCTATCTCTCAGCCACTTGTATTCGCTTTTCGCCGCACCCTCTACCGTGACATGCGTCGTCACTGTCCTTAGTCCATCGGAAGCTCTGGAATGATGCCGTCGTTGGATGTTTTATTTAGGTTTTACGCTCTCGACGCAAGACAATTTGGCGTCTTCATCAATGCTTTGGCTGTGACGTATAGTTTGTTTATTCGTATAGTTTGTTTTATATATATATATATATATATATATAATAATAAAAAACTGAATTAAAGGTAAGTAACATTATAAGTATTATATTTTAAAAATACATATTATACATATTTTTTTTCCAAATAAGATACCAAACTACAACGAAGCAACTGATGGAGACAGAAGTATGACAGGAAAATAAAGGGGCAACAACGATTCTTCAGAGCAAAATAAACCACGAAATTCTTACGTTTCACTGCATAATACACCAAGAAGCGCTTTGTGTCCAAACATTTCCGGCCGAAATAGTTAAGGTCATGAATTTGGTAATCAAGATTGTTAACAGCATCTTGTCAAAAGAACTCTACCATCGTCGGTTTAAAGAATTCTTAAACGAAATGGAGACTCGGTATTCCGACCTCCTTCTTCACAATAAAGTGCGATGGCTTTCCAAAGGTAAGGCGTTGAAACATTTTGCTTTGTGCTTGAATGAAATAAATACATTCCTAAATGAAAAGGCATTAATCACCCTGAATTAGAGAACGACAAATGGTTGCAAAAATTTACTTTATGGTGGATATCACAGCGAAATTAAATGAGCTGAATCTAAAACTGTAAGGAAAGGGAAACCCAGCCAATGTTTTGGTAGAAGAATTGGTTTGTTTTGAAGAAAAAAAATTAATTCTTTTGCAGAATATATTCAGAGCTCTAAATTACTTGATTTTCAATTTCTAAAGCATTATCGCGATAAAACCAAGTGTAACTGTTGACACGAGGTACTTCAGCACAGTTATAAAAGAAATTAAAGATGAATTTGCTGACGAATTTGAGCAATTCAAAACCAACAAAACCACTTTAGCATTCATAGTAAATCCTCACAACACAAATAGATCCTAAAAATCCACATTCAGACATTTGGAATTGATATTGATCTCTAGAAATGCAATTGATCGATTTAAAAATAAAGCTTTGTGAGTGGAAAATTTACAGAGAGTTGAAAAGCAAGTTGAAGGTCCAGAAATGTATGTACGTAACACACCAAAAGTGGACAGCTTTAAAAGAAATGCCGCTAGTTGAGGCACTTATATTCGACGCATGGAATAGTCTTATAGATTGCTACAGTAAGGTGAAAAGCTGGCATTTGGAGTGCTGACTATCTTCAGATCGACATATTCGTGCGAGCAAGCGTTCTCTTTGCATGAATATAATTAAAAGTAAAGTAAGAAGCCAACTAACAAACGAAAATTTAGAGTCGTGTTTGAAATTTAAAACAACAAGTTATGAGCCAAATTTATCCAAACTTTCTAAACCATGCAAAGCCAACGCTCCCATTGAATTTGTTTGCTCAAATGTATGTTATTATTTTTTTTCTTTTAAGTTTAAGAGGGCCTGATGGCCGAATGGCTAGTGCTCTGGCGTTCGGTACCACAGGTATCGGGTTCGAATACCGGCTTTGCCATGGTTGTTTGTTAGTGGTTCGAATCCACTTGCCGTAGGTCCCGGTCCTATTGTAGATCGTAGAGCGCTGCGGGGCATTGTTGCTCCGTGGCTTACCATCAAGTTACACGCGCCCCCTGGGTAATGCAAAGTGAGTAACATCGGTGCAGCGCCTTATAGCGAAGATCACGGTCTATTTGCCAGCTGCATTAGAAGAAGAAAAAAATATTAAGTACAAGTTACATTATTTAGTAAAGTTTAAATTTTCTACTTGAATAACCCCACAAAGCAATCGGTCCCATTGAATTTGTTTGCTACTGATTTTACACTTTATACATACATATTAGACCGGGACCTACGGCATAAAGTGGATTCCGGTATTCCGGTGGATTCCAGGTAATGCCGGGACTCGAATCGAAAACTGTGGCACCAAGTGTCAGAGTTCCAGTCACTCGGCCATCAGGACCTCACTACAAATTGAAGACACTAGGTCGGCTCGAACCACAAACCTTTCGATTAAGAGCCAAACGGGCAAGACAATTGAGTTATGAAGGCACTTTCTATTGATGTAAAAGTTATAAAACATACAAGATTTACATTTTTCTACTTTGCGATATATTAAATGTAATACGGAGATATCACGTATGTATACTAGATGTAATATAAAGATTCTTGAAATCATTTATTCGCTTATTCTGTTGATGTTTTGCTTAGCAATCAAGGAACAACCCATTAATACAAACTAGAATGACAATAGTTGCTCAGTAGTATAAAAAGGTGTAGCGTTAAGAAGGGTGAGCCTCATCTATTATATGCAAGATGTGCGCAATGTGTACTTCAAATTCCAATCAATAGGATACGAGATGAAAATCATGCTGTCGATTTCTGAAAATTGCAGTGAAAAATTAGTAAGGTTGTTTTCTTTTTTCACGAAAAAAATTTAGTGATGTTTCACAGATACTTACGTTCAAATGCCCGCGATTGTGGCTATGCGTTTGAATATCTCGAGGAAGAGCAAAGTTCCTCAAACTACCGCAGCAATGGTAACGTCGGAGAAACTAATTGTTGCCTTATAGCAGTATCGCTTTTCAAAAGCATGCTAAAGGAAGCTTTGTTGCTTAGACTTAAATATTCTAAAAGTGGAAATTTTGAGTTTTGAAACATTAATTATTCATGTTCTGAGTAGCCTATATTCTAAAATGCTTTCAACCATCTTGTATTAAATCACATATTTTTTTATCAAAAGTTTTTACAATCTGATATTGGGAATATTGAATTTGACATTTTACCTTTTGATATGTCAGTTAAGTTATATTCGATCTTTGGATTTACATTTGTTTACAATCCGATATTGGGAATATCAAAAGGTAAAATGTCAAATTCAATATGATGCTACACAATATTCGATCTTCGAATTTACATTTGTTTGCAATCCGATATTGGGAATATTGGATTTGACATTTTACCTTTTTGATATGTCAGCTACATAATATTCGATCTTCGAATTTACATTTGTTTGCAATCCGATATTGGGAATATTGAATTTGACATTTTACCTTTTGATATGTCAGCTACATAATATTCGATCTTCGAATTTACATTCGTTTACAATCCGATATTGGGAATATTGAATTTGACATTTTACCTTTTGATGTGTGAGCTACATAATATTCGATCTTCGAATTTACATTTGTTTGCAATCCGATATTGGGAATATTGAATTTTTGACATTTTACCTTTTTGATATGTCCGCTACGTTATATTCGATCTTTGGATTTACATTTGTTTGCTTAACGTAATGAATGACATTCAAGCCATCAATTGCGATGACTTTTTCAGCTGAAGGAAAATGATCGAAAAAACATTTTTCAGAAAATCCACTGCGACAGCCGACGATCATCACCGATTCTCCAGCGAGATTCTCCCATTGCGGATACACTTGCAAAGAACGAAAAAAATAAATCGATGCCTCAATTTCCTTCACTAGTATCCGAGCTGTTGACATTGTCGAAAATCTGGAATAGAAAGGTTGCGTCCTTTATTTTTAAACATTTCAACAAAGAATTTGGCAACACCTATCACCCCCCACCCCCTCTCCATTTACACGTAAGATGGATTTTCTAGAGAAGCTTTCTTATAATATGTAGCGTCTCGGCTTATACTATACCTATAACGGCTTCAAGAAGAGGGCCACTTTCAGGATCATGAGAACGCTTTAATTTTTTATTTACAAGCACTAATAAATATATATATATATATATTATGTATATTCACTGAAGAGCAAAACATTATGACCACCCCTACATTTTGCAATGAACTCTCCTGGATGACGTGGAAGGTACGGGATCAGGTGGAAGTGGAATTTAACTGGTATTAAGTGGTGGTATTAATCCATGCCAAGTCGGATTGAAGCTGTGTTGAGCGCCAAAAGTGGGCCAACTCGTTATTGACAGGTGGGCATAAAGTTTTGGCTCTTGAGTGTATATATATATATATATACACACAGTCCAGTCACATTAATGTGACCACCACCTACTTTCGACGTCAACGTATAATATTATATATAAATTAAATAAAAAATTATAATATATATATACATATATAATATTATTCTGACAATATGTATATATATTATTATTCTGAATATATAATATACATATATATTATTCTGGCTTTTGACAGGTGGTCACATTAATGTGACTGAACTGTGTATATACATATACGTAATACAGAACTTTGGGTTATTATACAATGAAATGAATATTAAAAAATATAAATTTGATCGCAACACAACTACAGTTCACCCCAAGGTCAGAGATTTTCAGAGTTCTCGAATCTACGTCGAATCTCAAAACACGTGGTCGGCGACAGACCTTGATTATCACACTGCGTGATATACGAAACCACAAGGGGTCACTTTGGAAACAAGTGGAAACTCTGGCCTGCTCTGTCATTTCAGAGAAAAAGAGGAAAAACACTCTTTGCTCATTCGTCACAAAATTCACTTTTCTTCTCCAAAAAGCTCCCTTTAAGAAAATTCGTGAATCCATAGATGGCGCTACTAGTATTAAATCCATAGGACTTTTATTTAGCCCTAACCTTCAAAAGACACTTGTATAAATTTGACAGCTGTTGCACTATTAGTATGTGACTTATAGCATTTTTAATGAAGCAACTTTTTGTTAGTTTGAAAAAATGGATAAAAAGGAATTTCGTGTATTGAAGCCAAGGCTTGGCTTGATAAACATAATTCGGACTTTGCACCAGGAAAATCAACAGTACAGAAGTGGTTTGCTAAATTTAAACGAGGCGAAATGAGCACCGAGGACGATGCACGCAGTGGACGCCCAAAGAGGCTGTTATCGACGAAAACAACAAAAAAGTCCACAAAATAATTTTAATAACCGTAAATTGAAGTTGATTGAGATAGCTGAGACCCTAAAGATATCAAAGGAACGTGTTGGACATATCGTAAATGAATAGTTGGATATCCGAAAGCGCTGTTCAAAGTGGGTGCCGCGCAGAGTTCACAATCGACCCAAAACAACAACGAATCGATGACTAAGCAGTGTTTGGAGCTGTTCAATCGTAATAAACCCGAATTTTTGGGTCGATATGTGACAATGGATGAAACATGGCTCCATCATTTCACACCGGAGTCCAATCGACAGTCAGCCGAGTGAACTGCACGTGATGAACACTAAAAATGCTATAACTCACATATTAATAGTGCAACAACAGTCAAATTTATACACGTGTCTTTTGAAGGTTAGGGCTGACTAAATATCATATGGATTTAATACTAGTAGCACTTTCTATGTGTCAGCCTATGAACCTTTCAGCCCACCTGTTAGCTATGATTGCCGAGAGGTATCCATTAGAGAAATGGATCCACGTATACTCGGACGGTTAGCAAAAATCGGAAGCTTGCGGCACTGGTTTCTTCTCTTCAGTTGCGCACGGCTCAAATTAGCTAGCAATTTTGATAACGAAGTGGCAGCGATCAGCAAAGCAGCTAATGCAATGCCCTCTGCCCCTTCCTGGTACTGAAAAGTGGTGTTTCTCTCGGACTCAACATCGGCAATGCAGGCCATATGTCCACCCACCACCCTTAGAAGAGCTGGAGGTCGCGCCGAGTGCCAAAATTACTGCTTAACAACAATAAAAAAAAAATCGCGCTCCAATGGTCCCTCAGGCCACTGCGATGTGCAAGGGAACGAAAAGGCAGATGTTCTAGCCAAGCAAAGGTGCAATATGAACCAGCCAGACCGGTCCCTCGGTTACTTCAATAATGCAAGAAAAGAAGGCCGAAAAGGTAGGTGAACCTCAACATATCGGAGGGCCTTCTCTCTAGGAGAGTCGCTCTTGCCACCTTCCGGATGGTTACTGGGAACGACTACCTGCAAGAGCATTTTAGCCGCATCGGGGTCGCTGAATCGCCAACCTGCCCACTTTGCTTAGACTCAAACGACACTACATACCACCAGCCATCTTGCAGTGCACTTGACGATGTCGACCACAACAGAAACCACGAGGAGTATGGAAAATCTTTACTGGAAGGGCGTTGGCTGAAATGAAGTGACTTAAATTCTTTTAATGGTTTGGGACAAAAACGTTTTGAAACCATTCATTGAAAAGTGTAGCAGTAACCAAGATTTATTATTGGCATCCAAAAACTTGAAGTTTTTTTTTTTTATGTTTATTCCTTTAAATGAGCGTATATTTTTTTATTTGTTGATAAACAATGGTTTCATTGTATGATATTCTGAAATATTGTGCAGAAAATAATTGTTATACGACTTTTCTTTCCTTTATGACCACTAACAGATTTTGTGAGCTTTGGACAACCCTTCTGCTGGTTTTTCCCCCAACATAATCTGAACTCATTAGCACTGAAGACCTGATCAGGAGTGAGAATCAATAGCTGTAAACTCAGTAAATTTTGCCGAACATTGTTGCGATGTATCTGAATCTGCAGATGCTTGTTCACCTTTCAATCTTGGTTTGATTTGTCGCTCTACAGTCATTTTGTGCACATATCAGGCTAATTCTACAGGGACCTACAATTTAGCGTGGATTCCGAACCACTCGCAAACATCCATGTCGCCGCCAGGGTGGAAACCTGGAGAACCAAAGGCCAGAGTCTAGTCAATTGGCCATCAGGCTGCGAGCATTAAACAAGAAAAGAATGAGCACTTTTGAACAGTGAGTATTGAGAAATATTTTTGGCTCAACAAGAAGTCATAGAAAGCTCAAAGAACCCGATATTATTATGAATAACATAAACGTACTTATGAGCATAATAAACATATACTACCGTATGTATGACTAAAACAATGACAAATTTTTTGTTTAATATACTTACCATCAGAAGAAAGAAAGCGTCAAGATTTCTTTGGGTAAGCGCCATTGAGGATCAAGCAAAGATTTCTTTGGGTAAGCGCTGTTAAGGATCAATCAAAGATTTCTTTGGGTAAGCGATTTTTGAAGGATCAAGCAAAGATTTCTTTGGGTAAGCGCCTGAGGATCAAGCAAAGAGGTCAATCAAAGATTTCTTTGGGTAAGCGCTTTGAAGGATCAAGCAAAGATTTCTTTGGGTAAGCGCTTTGAAGGATCAAGCAAAGATTTCTTTAGGTTAGCGCTGTTAAGGATCAAGCAAAGATTTCTTTGGGTAAGCGCTTTGAAGAATCAAGCAAATATTTCTTTAGGTATGCACTGTTAAGAAACAAGCACACATTTCTTTGGGTAAGCGCTGTTAAGGATCAAGCAAAGATTTCTTTGGTTAAGCGCTGTTAAGGATCAAGCAAAGATTTCTTTGGGTAAGCGCTGTTAAGGATCAAGCAAATATTTCTTTGGGTAAGCACTTTGAAGGATCAAGCAAAGATTTCTTTGGGTAAGCGCTTTGAAGGATCAAGCAAAGATTTCTTTGGGTAAGCGCTTTGAAGGATCAAGCAAAGATTTCTTTAAGCGCTTTGAAGGATCAAGCAAAGATTTCTTTGGGTAAGCGCTTTGAAGGATCAAGCAAAGATTTCTTTGGTTAGCGCTTTGAAGGATCTTTGGGTAAGCGCTTTGAAGGATCAAGCAAAGATTTCTTTGGGTAAGCGCTGTTAAGGATCAAGCAAAGATTTCTTTGGGTAACCGCTTTGAAGGATCAAGCAAAGATTACTTTGGGTAAGCGCTTTGAAGGATCAAGCAAAGATTTCTTTGCTGGTCAAGCGATTTTTGAAGGATCAAGCAAAGATTTCTTTGGGTAAGCGCTTTGATCAAGGATCAAGCGCTTTGAAGGATCAAAGATTTCTTTAGCGCTTTGAAGGATCAAGCAAAGATTTCTTTTGGTAAGAGCTGTTAAGGATCAAGCAAAGATTTCTTTGGGTAAACGCCATTGAGGATCAAGCAAAGGTTTCTTTTTGTAAGCGCCATTGAGGATCAAACAAATATTACTTTGGGTAAGCGCTTTTAAGGATCAAACAAAGATTTCTTTGGGTAAGCGCTTTTAAGGATTAAGCAAAGATTTCTTTGGTAAGCGCTGTTAAGGATCAAGCAAAGATTTCTTTGGGTAAGCGCTTTTAAGGATCAAGCAAAGATTTCTTTGGGTAAGCGCTTTTAAGGATCAAGCAAAAATTGTTTTGGGTAAGCGCTGTTAAGTATCAAGCAAAGTTGTTTGGGATCTACTTTAAACCGTAGATCACGGACTAATATGACTGTAGAATTTCAAGTCAGACTTCTACCGACAGGTGCTCCGTCACAACAGAAGCTGCCCCCTTTCCCTTCCTCCATAAGTCCATACGCGTTCATGTTCTTGGTCTATATGTCTACCAAATGGGATAAGAAACAACAAGTCCAAGTTAGATCACAGCCGTGTGGCTACGGGCAGATTCAAAAACAGAAGATGTCTTTTTTTTTTTTTACTGGGTATGATTGTCAGCTCTACGCCCAGCAGTCGTGCTAGACTGGCACCTATGGTTTAAAGTAGATTCGATTTCGTCATTGGTCATTAATTCATAACATTGACAATTAAAATTCGAAGCAAGTGGATTCAGGATGTGAACACTTCAAAATAAATAAAAATATTAAGGGAATAAAAAAATTTTATATTACATTAATCTTGCATTTTTTTATATACATTAGCCCAAATTCAAATTTTAACTACAAATAATTTTCCCTTCAAAATTTAATTTACAAATAATATGAAATCATTTTAATAGTGTAATTCGCAAATTTAATCTGGCCTGAAAAATTACAGCTCAAAATATCTTCCAAGAGGTGGTGGTTCTTCCAAGAGGCAAATGGTTTTAATGCATTCATTATTCGAAAGTTACAATGAAAACAAAATATTCTTTTTAAGAATAGAAAAAAATAAAGACTTACCAGAAAAACTGTAAACGTATACTAAAATAGCAAGTGATAAAGTTAAAATACAATAAACAAAGAATATTTCATCTTAAGCTATGCTGGATAAGTGTTGCAGTTTCAAATAATCTGAGTTTAAAACCAATTAAATAATATTGCTCTAGAGCTATACAATAAAACTTAATTACAGAAAATGTTATTTTTCTAATGCAGCTGGCAATACAGAGACAGTTAATCTTTCTGCCATAAGTAGATTCCGAAACAAAAGTGGATTCCGAGCCACTACAAACATTCATGGCACCGCCGGGACTTGAACCCGAAAACTGTGGTATTGAGAGCCAGAGAGTTGGCCACTCGGAAATACCTAATTATAGAAAAAAAATTTTTTGTTCCAATGCAGCTGGCAAACACTTTAGACAGCTTGGTCTTGGATGCCTTAAGGCAAGCGCTGCACAGACATTACTCTCTTTGCATTACCCAGGGGGCGCGTGTAACTTGAAGATACGGACGCGGAGTAACAATGCCCCCGCCGCGCTCTATGATTCTATTAGGACCGGGATCTACGGTTTAAAGTGGATTCGAACCACTACAAACATCCATGTCACCGCCGGGACTCGACCCCGAAACCTGTCGTACCGAGCACCAGAGAGCTAGCCAATCGGCCATTCAGGTCCTAATTATAGAAAATAGTTCGTAATATTTTTATTCTATTTATTGTAATTTTAATTTTTTACACCATGTTAGCTAAAATTCCCTATTCATGGCTCACTGGTAAAGCATACAATAAGTGTTTTAAAAGAGGTTTGATTACCATTGGCGGCATTATAAAAAAATTCTTTTTTTTTTTCTTCTTTAAAAAAAAATTAAGCAATATTCCTAATATACTTTACGTAATAGAACTGTTTTTATTTTCAAATGCGACTTAAATTTGAACCACGATTTTCCACTAATAAATTTCTGGAAAGCAAATCCCAGCTTCAAGAAAGCGCCCTGATAGCCAATTGGCTAGCGTTCTGGCCTTTGGTATCATGGGCTTCAGGATCGAATCCTGGCGGTGGCATAGATGTTTGTTGGTGATTCGAAATCTACGTTAAACAATAGGTCTCGGTCTAATCAACTCTCGTGTGCAAAAAAAATGACTGTAGAGGGACAAAAGAACCAAATCTTCTTTTTGGTGCAACAGCCCTTGATGGGCAAGACCGTCTTCCTACTGGCAGATTTCGAGACAGGTTTGGTTTGGTTCGTCCCTCTACGGTCATCTTCTGCACACTTTAGACTGGGACCTGCAGTTTAATGCGGATTCCGAACCACCAACAAACATCCCTGCTACGGCTAGGATTCGAAGCCTTCGGTAGCAACAGCCAGTTGTCCAGCTAGCCAGTTGGACATCAAGCCGCTTACGGGGTAGGATTGTCACTCTAACGACCTACAAGTCATCAAATCATATTAGACCTTTACCTACAGTTTAAAGCTTATTCCAAATACTGCAAACATCCATGGCACCGCAGGGACTCGAACCTGAAACCTATGGCACCGAGCGCCAGATCGCTAATCACTCGGCCATCAGGCCCATAATTAGAATTCACAAGACCAATTATCAATCCATATTTAATAACAATAATTGTTCATTTAAACACAATTTACTTATTGTTTCATTATCTTATTTGTTCATTATATTTATTATATATGTATGGTTCTTTACTGCTTCACCATAACTTTACTTGTGTACTCCCACATTTCCATTGCGGCCTGAAAGCTAATTGGCCAGGGCTCTGTCCTTTGGTACTTCAGGTTCTATCCTGGCGGTGGCATGGATGTTTGTTAGTGGTTTGGAATCTACGTTAAACTATGATTCCCAATTTAATTAGCCTAAATTGTGCAAAAAGTAACCGTAGAGCGACAAACGGATTCACATTTCCATTTTCTTTACAATATTCGGTACGGTCATCAGATTACAACTTAATTTTGGACACACAAAGCATCTTTTAGCCTAAAGTTTTATAAATAATCTTACGTTGCAATTGCTTTAATATCTTAGAGGGATTTCATGTTTCGGTCTTCCTCTGCACCTTATATAATTTTACTTTCTTTTGAGAATTTACAGCCTTGTTTTCAGTGGGAGTCATAAGTGCTATAGATGCAGAATCCAAACGTCATTCTATTTCATTCATTTGACACAGATATTTCAGTTATTTGCCAAAAATCCTTTCTCTGAAAAATTAAATTCACCTCTTGATATTTTTTCATGTTGATTTCTATATTTGTATTTGACCTTCCTTGGTTTATCATTCTTGGATTTACTCCATTCTTGTAAAAACAATTATTCTTTTTCAAAAGAAGAATGAACTGAATATGAGTAATTTAACTCACTATGAATAAATTAACTGTTATAATAAATGAATGATTGAATATGACTAAATGAACTGATTTTGAATATGAATAATATCCTGGATTGTTAAAATTAAAGCCCAATTTGGGTTCGATTTACATTTGTTTGAGTTTTTATAAATTTCGAAGATATTATTTTTACTTACTTTTTCCTTTTATCTAAAAATTTAGGGACTGTTTTTTTTCAAATCAATAAAACTTGACAGTTATGGATAATTAATAATAGTAATTAAAATAAATTTTGCAAATATAAATATATAGATATTTTTTTTAATTAAAGAAACTGATCCCATTTAAATGACTTCTTCAATTACAAAAATTGATTTATTACGCAAATTATTTTAAATGAACTGCTTTACCGAATTCTTTGCGGCTGGGGGCCAAGTGGCCAGCGCTGGGCGTCGGGTATCAGGCTTCAGTTCGAATCCTGGCCGTGGCATGGATGTTTGTGAGTGGTTCGGAATCCATTTTAAATTGTAGGTCCCGGTCTGTTTAGCTCTCTTGTGCGCAAGATGATGGTAGAGCGACAAACCAATCTTCGAATTCTTTTCCCAGTCTCATTTAGCTTTGATTTTAAGAATTTTACCTATCAGTTGCTCTCCAAGTTGTGATTTAATCACACTATGTTTTCCATCTGTGTAAATAAAAATACTATAATTTTTTTCCATCGTATTATGCATTTACTTATTTACTATAAGAAAAATATTACGACAGGGTGGTAATTTGGCAAAAAGTGGAAAATAAGAAAATTCATTAGTTGAATTCTGCGAATTCTAAACAGAATTTTTTTCTAATGTAGCTGGAATACACTTAGACAGCTGTCTTGGATGACTTAAGGGCAGCGCTACACGGACGTTACTCACTTTGCATTACCAGGGGAGAGTGTAACTTAAAAGCATAAGCTGCAAATGCAAAAATGTAGCTTATGCAGCTCTTTTTTACCCGTTATAACGACTCGTCGGTTTAAACAGGTTCATGGACTTAGTCTAGATCAGGGATGGCCAACCCAAATGATCCTGCTGGCCACTTTGAAAATGCATTATAACTCCGCAGGCAGTATATAAAATTATTTATCCCCATATTTGATTTTGATCTACTATAGACATTTTTTTCAGTGATAAATTGAAACATAATGAGTTACGATTATTGTGTTTACTATTATTCTTACATGTAAATATAGATAATATATTAATAATGATACTAAACGCACATCGTAAAGAAATATATAACACTAATAATGAAATATAAAAAATATATAAATATAAACGAAATAAAAAAATGAAATCATTAAAAATATTTATTTTACTAGGGCGATATTTGTTTCTCTGCTCTTTCGCTTAGCTTTTGCAAATCGCATCGTGCGTTCACAGAATATTATTTAATTATTCTGCAAACTCATAACGTAAACTCATCAATAAAACAGGCAATGTCTATTATATATTAGCAAGAATATTATTTTAAGATCAAAGTTAATTTTTTCTCATAATTTCGACGGTTAATTTTTGAATATATGTATTTTAATACATTGGTCATTCACTACTTTGGCCATTATAAAATAAATATATTTTGTAAAATCTCACGGGCCAAAAAATATTCAAGGCGGGCCGCAGGTTGGCCACCCTGGTCTAGATGTTGCTGTCGGCCAAGTGGGATATGAAACAACATGATTCACTAAATACTAAATATTTAACATAAATATTATTAAATGGGCCTAAATGGAAGTATCCATAAATTTAAACTTTTGCACAACACTTAGTTCATTACAGTTATGGGATTGGGGGGGGGGGTCAAAACATTTCCTTGTATGCACGCTTAACTCAACAGCCTGGTGAGAGTATCTGAGTTTATACCACATACAATCTGTGAGAGTATAAGGCAGTAAGTGAATGAGACAATTCAAAATGTATTGTACGTAACACTACTTCCGTATGGCAGTGTCCTTCCTTCATCTGTAGTAGGGGTGTGGTTCATGGTGTATTTCAGTGTAATACGAAGCACAGCCGTGCCCCAAATTTAAAAATGAAAATCTGCCATCATTTATTTTTCAAAATATTACTGTTTTGGATTGGGAAATACGTCGAAAACTAATACCGTAAATTTTCTACCTTATTTCTCCGTCCTCTAATAACTTAACTAATGATGCAGGTAGCTTTAAATGATTTAAATAAATAGTATATTTTTTTTTTATGGTATTATAATATGTACTAGAAATAGTGGTAAAACAACCGTAGTAATAAATGATTCAACATGAAAACAACATTAACGTAAATTAAGATTCAACATTTGCGTAATAAATTGTTACAAAAAATAAGAATAAGATAGAATTGCCTTCGTTAAGTAAATCGTATTCAGAATTTTTTTTTTTTATTAAAAAATCTAACAGCCTTTAAAATTATATTCACAAGCGGGCTGTACGTTTTCTTATTAGTTTCAAGTTGTATTTTTTTATTTAATTATATTTTCGTTCTAAATTATTCCAAGTTTCATTTACAGCCACAGTACTTTCCTTTGGTCAATGTATGTCAAGCCTTCCGCAAATATTATGAGAGTTAATCTTTATTTCAACTTCCTGGCTGTAACAGAAAATACTCGAGAACCTATATGGTAATTTCAGAAATACTTTGGAATGAAAGCGCATTCATCCCTAAATACTGTAAATTATTTTCACGTCCTCTTTATCATTTCGACATGCGTTACTTACGACGCGTGCGCATTAAGAAGAAAAGGGTTCTACCAGTAGTCATGACAACGAAGTTGTCGCATAAATAAACACATCTGTCGAGCTGCAGACAAATTTAAATTGATAGATACCTCAAAAATTAATTTAAAAATGTTTTTAAACTTTATAATGGATCAATTACTATCATACTACTATAGAAAATAAATATATGTTTAAATTTAAATTTAATCAATAAATTGTTTTTAAGGGTGTTTTTCAAGTCTTACACAACTTGGGAAATCTTATCATAAGTCCTTGGGTGTAATTTTAATATTGATATGATAACAAGTGGTATTTTAAATTTTTTACTGATTTAAAGTTAATATTAAAATCTGTTATTTTAGCATTCTATATTATATGTTCAAAAATGGAATCTGAGGTAAATATTGTTTTTAATAATTCAAAAAAATATTTAAAAGTTACTCTCTAATGTTATTGTAAATTAAAAAGGTTAAATGATGGAAATGAATTCCATAAAAATGTTATAATCATATGGAATTTTTTTTTGTGATTAAATTTTGTATAAAAATTATTAAATTTACTTTCAACATATGTGTAAAAAAATTTTATGCAGTATTAAATAAGAAGTATAAAAATTTAAAAAATTAGTTCTTGAATAAATACTTAAATAAAGAGCAAACCAAATTATATTTTATCATTCCTTTTTTCCCCACTATTTACAATTGTTTTATGTTCTATTTTTATTAAGATTTGATTTAAATTAAACAATCAAGTTAATACATTACAGTTACGAATTTAAAAGATAAAAACAAAATAAATAATTATACCTATCTCAGCTGAGAAGCTGTTAGATTATACAAAATTAATCATTAAAAGTAAACAAACAATTAGGAGATTCTAAAAGTTACTAAAAGTTAATGAGCCAAAATTAAAATTAGAAAACTATTAAAATACTAAAAATTATAAATAGCCATGTTCTAACTTAAAGGTGCTCATCGTAGCAAATAATTAAATTTAAATGCCAAAAATTGCAGCTCGGATTAGCTTGAAGTGATCGTAGTGACTAGGCAACAGCCACAGCGGTAGAATCAGCCGTTGCAGAATAAATTCCACAACGCCTTTTCAATGCTTAGAAAGATTCCCAGTGCGTATCGTAGATAGCTCTGGGTTTTTTCCTGGAGCTAGCCACACCTGAATGGTATACACGTATTTGTCTGATCGCTTCGTTTCGGATCTGAGGGAATTTGAGTGAAAAGATTTCGAAATTTTGAAAATATAGTCCATAATAGGATCTAGATCTCTGTGCAGTAGTTTCCTTCGAACATACCACGGGGCGTTGACTATCATAGCTATATGTTTATTTTGAAAACTTGCAACTTCTTGAGATTTGAGGTTGAGGAGGACGCCCAAATAGGACATCCATATAAGAGAATTGGTCGAAGGATAGATTTATAGAGTAAAACCTTGTGTCTGATCGCTAGCCTGCTCTTTCGAGAAATTAGGCTTTTAGTTTAACGCTAGCAGCAGTTGCTTTAGCAACTACTTTGATAAAGTGGGTATTGAACGATAATTTTGAGTCAAAAACTAACCCCAGGTACTTGTACTCAGTAACCCAGGGGACTGGCTGGCCGAAAAGTGTGACATTTAAAAGAGAAACAATGTTCTTTTAAAGAGAACCAAGTAAACAGGAGTCACGCACTTTTGGGAGAAATTGAAATGAACGAGAAAGGATAGGTTGTGGACTGAGTTTGAAGCCAAGTTTTGTAATAAAATATGAAATTTATTCATCTGAATGTTCAATGTTGAAGCCTCTTGATAGGTTTGAATGTTGATTCCTTTGGCATCTTATTCTGTGTTCCTTTCTCTGGTTTTACTGCTCATCCGGTTCATTTGAGCATACGGCTGTCACATCACATTGCAATAGCATCTTACTGAATTTGTCCACTGTACTGCCATGGTGGTTGCAGAATCAGAAAGCAGCATGAAGATGCAGCACTGAAAAGAAAACAATCAATATGCTACACGAGAAATGGACGAGAAAAGCAAAAGTTGTGGACTGAGTGTGACAAAAACGATTATCACAATGGAAGATGATAAGTTGTGATAAAGTATGAAATTTATTTATCTGCATGATCAATGTTAAAGCCCCTTGATAGGTTTGAGGGTTGACACCTTTGACGTCTTATTCTCGTGTTCCTTATCTGTTTTGTTGTTCTTAGTATTCTTGGCAGTCCACGACTGTAACATCCCATTGCAATAGCAACTTACTGAATTTGCCCACTGACTGCCCTGGTGGTTGTAGAATCAGAAAGCAACATGAAGATGCAGCACTAATGAGAAACAGCCAATATGCCACACGAGATGGGGAAAACAAGAGTTATGGACTGAGTGTGAAAAAAGCGATTATCACAATGGAAGAATATACGAGATACAGAGAGCTTAGGTGGAGATTATGTTATCGACTAAAACAGAAGAGATCTGGAGATATCAGAAAGTGTTCTGAGAGCATGCTGATGTGCCGGAGTGCTTTGTCCAATGGTTAGTTTCATTGTGAATATACATAGCTGCTGTTGCAGCTTTGTCTGATTAATGTGTTTTAATGTGTATTTTAAATGTGTGTGGTTTAATGTGTTAGAGTTTTGTGATAATGTGTTTTGTAGCATTTTGTGATCTCTGTAAATATTTCATCAATAAATGTGTGTGTTGAATCGATGTTTATGTTTGGAAATCCTTAATTCAACATGGAGCTAATTACATTTATAATGATTTACATGAATTAATTATCTCTTATGGGCACAATGCAAATGAGGATTTGTACATTATACTTACATCTTGTGCACTACACTCATATCTTGGGGGGTGCAATGCATTCCATATGATGTATCCTGTGTTGCGTTGAATAAAAACTTATTCCATAAAACTAAATTTAATTTAATAGAAATGTGTTTTCAATGACGCACACGCAAATATATAGGTTCTAAGATCTTGCTGATGTACCAGTGTAATAGTTTTTTGTAAATAACCATTGCTGCTATTTAAACATCACACTCACACACACACACACATGTGTGTGTTGAATCGATATATATATGTTTATATATATATATATATATCAACATGGATATATACATTTATAATGATTTATATATATATATATATATATATATGGGCACAATATAATATATATTATACATTATATATACATTACACTCATATCTTGGGGGTGCAATGTATTCATATGATGTATCCTGTGTTGCGTTGAATAAAAACTTATTCCATAAAACTAAATTTAATTTATAATACGCTTTCAATATGTATATAATATATAGGTTATATATATATATATACCAGTGTACCAGTTTTCATGTATATATATATAAATGCTATTTAAATATCACATATATACACACATATATATATATATATATATATATATATATATATATATATATATATATATATATATATATATATATGCATATATATGTATTTGAAAATAAATCTTAGACACTAATTGCATGTAGTATAAATATCCATGTTACTGCTGATCTGCTGTCAGATTTAAGTGATAGTTTATTATTATGCACTTGTTAAAGAATGTACATTCCTTTCCCCTGGGAACAGAAATGCTATATCTCTTCCCTTGGAAAAAATGCTACAATATGTTCTTCCAAAAGTTATTATATTTACGTTTTAAATCTAAAGAAAACAAAACAAGTGCTTGTTATTGGTAAAATTTTAAACTAATATCATGCCTAAAATGAAATGAGAGAGTTTTAAAGAAAATTCTTAGTGCAATGCAAATTTTTAGAGTAATTTGAATTCCTAAATAATTAATAAAAAAATAAATACTGTAACATATAAGAAAAAAATATTATAAATTGATTTAGATTAGAATGAGATTAAAAAGTGGTTAAAAAATTAAGTTAAAGAAATAATTTGCTGAAATATTTATTTGTAAAAATTATCAAAAAATAAATAAATAAATAAGCAAATTAAAATATAATAAACTCGCAAGAAGAAAAATTAATTTTGTACCACACAGGAAAAAATAAATAATTAACAAAAAATAAGTAAATTTCTTTGAAATAATAATAATGAATAAAAATAAATAAATAAATTCCTTTAACAAATAAATAAATAAAAATTACCATAATAAATTTTTAAAAATAATAAATAATAAATTAAAAATAAATTTTATTACCACAATGAAAGTTGTAAAAATAAATAAATAAATTCCTTTAATAAATGTAAAAAAATAAATACCAAAATTGTAAAAATAATAAATAATAAATTAAAAATAAATTTTATTACCACGATGAAAGTTGTAAAAATAAATAAATAAATTCCTTTATTAAAATCACTTTTTTTAAAATATTCAAATTTAAAAAAAAATCAAATTGAAAAAAAAGTAAAGTTAAAAAAAAAAAAACAAAGTAAAAAAAGTCAAGTTAAAAAAAAAAATCAAAAAAAAAGTCAAATAAAAAAAAATCCTCTCAAAAAAATGTTAAAAAAAAAAAAATTACATATTTCTCTAAAAACTCTGTGTCATAAAAATACAGTGATGTGTCGCTACGATGTTGCCACCAGGAAAAACGTTTAAAAGAAAAGGAAGGAAATTTCTTATCCCTCAAAAATAAAAAAAAAAAAAAAAAACCATCTCTACCGAACGATTTCTATACCCTCATCTATCAAGACGTCATTTCCGGTTGCAAGTTATTTTTCTGTAACATTATTTTCGTCTCTTAGTTTCAATTTTTCAATTCCTTCCTTCTATTAGCTCATACTCTCCCTATATATATCTTGTTCAAATTTTCAATCGTTAATAAAATGCTTTTTATTTATCCACTCCAGTTCAAATAGATTTTGTTTGATGTTTTGTTAATACAGTTTTTTCAAATATTAATTCAGTAATTAAATTTAATTAATTAATTTTTAGTTTTTAGATTTAAGTTGCATATATCTACCAATAGATGGCAACAGATAAACTTAAAAATCAATGAAAAATATTTATAAAGGACTTTCTGCAATAGAGTGAAAAAAAAGTAGGAATTAACTTTAAAATTATTTTTTTATATTACTTGTTAATTTGGATATTTAGTTATTCCTTATCCTAGAAGTTTAAGAAACTTCATGACATCAAAATAATGTTTCTAAAACCATTTGAACATAAACAGCTGCACATGATTATTAAAAAAAAATTAAATGGAGCCTCATTTAGATTTCAATGAAAAATGCATTCAACAATAAGCCTTGTTTCTTCAGTTTATGTCTTTATGGTGCAGAGTTTTATTTTTAAAGAAATACTAACAGTGTCCAAAAAGTAAGACAAATTTTCAATTTAAAATTCCCGGGACTTCTGGGAATTTCGATTATTTTTTATTCTGTTAGGTTGCTGACCCTATCCTTGACATTTGCGGGGAATTTTACGTCAAAATATTCATTAGTGTTTGAGTTACGCTTGGCTTTGTCAGACACAAAACTGATTCCGGCGATTTTTCAAATGTCTGAATTCATTGAGCAAAGAACTTGTATTCAATTTTGTTTGCGGAAGCGTATAGAATGTTGCAGAAGGCATTCGATGAGCATTCCTATATCGGAAGGAAATGTTTACAAGTGGTATAAACAGTTCAAAGAAGGCAAAGAACGCGTTGAATACGGAGAGCCTCTGGATCGACCATCAACCTCAATCGACGAAGCTTACGCCCCAAAAAATTAAAGATTTGTAATCGTTCCACAACCACCGTATTCACACCGTTCGACTTCTGGCTATTCTCTAAACTCAAAAGACCACTCCGGGGACACCGTTTCGAGTCGATTGAAGAGATTCAACGTGAATCGGCGCGAGCTTTGAAGGCCATCCCTGCCGATGACTTTTTAGCATGCATTGAGGATAGGAAAAAAGTTGGCGTCATCGCATTGTGTCAGGAGGAGATTACTTTGAAGGCGATGAAATAAATTTGGAAGAATAAATAAAGAGTTTTTCAAAAAAAAATAATTTGTCTTACTTTTTGGGTACAGTAATAGTTTATTTATTGGTAATTAAAAAATGAGAAAAAATGCTTTATCTTTAAAAGTAATTCTAACTGATCTTCATGATATCAGATTAAAATAAGTATAATAAGCGAAATAATTCTATAAACAGAAAAACAATGTTATATTTCTCTATTACTTCTAATCTGTTTATGAGAATCTTTGATTTCTACTGAATTAATGAACTAATGCACTAGAATTAATGATTTATATTATGTTATTATTAATGATCAGTAACAGAATACAAAATTAATGATCTGCAATTAATGATGATTAATGATATGTAATTGATAAATTATTAATAATCACTAGCAGATTCAGTGGCCGAGTATTAAAATGCATAAGAAATATATGGATTAAAAATGAAACACATACTCATAATATATTCTGTAAATTTAAGTATTCTAATAAGTTTTAGTTATTAGATGTAAACTTTTAAAATTATACTCATTTAAAAACAAATGAATTTATTGAACTTCGAAATGCAATTACAGAGTAAAACATACTGATGGTTTTTATTTTTAAAGTTCTTTTTACTATAAATCTAAAAAAAAAAATGTGCAAATTCTTAAAACATTTAATGAATTTATGATTCAAAATTTACTGGTATAACATAATTTGATTAGATACAAAGAAACAATAATTTTTATTCCTTTTATTTGAACAGGGTTGGAGATTGTACATGTCCAAAAAGATTTAAAAGATAATATTTGCTTTGCCAATGCCAAGAAAGAATTTTTGTGTCTTTCATTGATAAATTGCAACAAGGAAACATTTACATAAATGATATGCACTCATGTCCGTAAATTAAGGATAATTCAGAATCAGACAGAAATTGAACTCTAAAATAAAAATTTCACCTTGTAAAATTATCACACACATCTTGAAGAAGAATATGCAAATTACAGGAAACCACCAGATGGCGCGGATAGTACGTCACAATGACGAGAGTGTCAGAGAGGGGTATATAAGGAATGGGGGCAAGAAGTAAAATTGTTCACAAGCTCTTTAAAAGCCTTTCAGTGCAATAACCACATTGTTATGGCACAAAGGCAGCATTTGGATGATTTTTTACGTGGTAGAATTATCGGACGACTGGAATGTGGACGTACCCAGCTGGAAGTATCAGAGCAACTTGGAATCGCCCAGAGTGTCATCTCCAGGCTTTTTGGCAACGATTCCAAGATGATGGTAATGTGAGTGGATGTTACAGCACAGGTCGCCCCCAGTTACAACGCCGAATGAGGACCGTTATTTAGCAGTTACTGATAAAAGAAACAGACGGAGCACAGCATCAGACCTGTCTCGTCAGCTCTCTTCAGCTACCGGTACGACAGTTTCAAGGCAGACCGTGTACAGACGCTTAGGGTACATTGGTCTATATGCTCGTAGGCCCGTCAGATGTGTTCCACATACCGCAACTCACTGTCGCCTGCGATTAACCTGGAGTAGAGAGCATGTATTGTGGACACCGCAACAGTGGTCTTGTGTGATGTTTTCCGACGAGTCCAGGTTTAATTTGCAGTCTGATTCTCGCCGGACTTTCATATGGAGAGCGCCAGGTACCCGTTACCACCAAGAGAACACCATTGAACGACACCGTTACGGTGGTGCAGGATGGCTTGTTTGGGGAGGAATTATTCTTGGTTCCAGAACTGACCTGCATGTTCAGAGTGTAAAGATGACAGGCCACATCTATCGGGATGTCATTCTGGAACAACATGCACGTTTGTTTCGGGGAGCCATGGGGGCTGAATTTCTGTTTATGGATGACAACGCCCGTCCTCACCGTGCAAACATTGTAGACGAATGCCTTCAATTGGAGGATATCACCCGTATGGATTGGCCAGCATACTCCCCGGATTTGAATCCAATAGAGCATGTGTCGGTTATGCTTGACCGACGAATTGCCGCCCGTCAACCCCCTCCCACCTGTCAACCGGAACTTCGGAGGGCATTGCTTGATGAGTGGTGTAATATTCCCCAAGATCAGATTGATAATTTGATACTCAGCATGCCTAGGCGTTGTAAGGCCTGTATTGCATCGCCCGGGAGACATATTCCATATTAACCATCATACTAACCATGTTATACTGTTTTTTGTACATAGGTTCTTTTTGAAATTTGCTCCAGGGAGTAAAAATCGCAATTTTTTTTTTAATTATGTCAAAAACATCTTTTTTGCTCTTTATCTTTTGTTTAATAAATAGACTTTACAAATAAGTCAAATTTGTTTTGCTTCTGTCTCTTTCTTTGCCTGAACTTTCATTATCCTTAATTTATGGACATGAGTGTACAATTCTTAACGTGTTATTAACATTATGCTTTTATTCACACAAAGAAATGCTTTAAATGAAATGACAAAATATTGTACTAATATATTGAAGTTCTTCTTAGTAAAATTCCAACAGTTGCTTTACAAAACTATTTTAGTTCGCGTTTTAAGTAACGTTGCGATTTTTAAGCAGACTGTCATAGTTGCGATCAATACAATCAAACATAAAGTACATTAGAATCGTGATTTGTACACTCAAGACAACAAGGTAAGGCAATACGCGATGATGCTCCTGAAGACACAAAAAACAAGTGCTGTCAGAACGTTAAACACAAGGCAGGAATGAAAAGAAGGAGTAAGGTCGTAATAAAGACATTCTCTGTTAGTACAAATTAGTTCGTAAGGCAATATAGCTAGAAGAAATTCTTCTTAATTGGTGCAACAGTCCCATGGTGGGCCAGTGTCATCTGCCTATTGACAGATTTCAAGACTGGAGGTTTTTTTTTTTACGGAGGAGGGTTGTCAATCTGGTGGGAACGAGCATTTACATGCAATAATCTTATTGGACGGGGGCTAGAGTTTAAAGTGGAATCCAAACCACTACAAACATCTAAGGCACCGAGTGCCAGGTTTGGGGCTCGAACTATAGGTCGACCATCAGGCCCCCTAGGAGAAGAATGAATTCAAGCGTGGTAGAATGATAGGTCAATTTAATAAGAGGCGTATATTTGACAGGCCTAGACTATAAATTTCGAAACGATTAAAGTGTCTCTTCATGGAAGGTCCTTGTCACAAGTACAGAAATAATAAATGTTGTGATAATCGCCAAAGAAAAACAACGCTAGTGGAAGACTGATAAATCTTCCTGTAAGTGAAACGAGACCAATGCCAATCAATGAGAAACTCTGTGTAATCAGTGAGCAACTGCATTCAATAACGCAGTGACACTATGTTCATTTTTTTGAGTTTAACCTCAACAGTTATTAGATAACCTGGTGTTGGTATGACTGCTGATGCCAAATAGCCATTTTAAATTAGGAAAGTCTAACTAAGATGCCACCGTTTTTTCTTCATCGTCGACAAATAAGCATTTGTATCAATGATATTTTTCAATAATGCCTTTTTTTTTTTTGTGACACAATGTTCGTTCTATTTGTTTTTGAGTTAATATGCTAACTCAACAGTTATTAGATAATCTGGTGTTGAGTATGACTGCTGATGCCAAATAACCATTTTAGATTAGAAAGTCTAACTAAGATGCCACCGTTTCTTTCTTCATCGTCGACAAACAAGCATTTGTATCAATGATATTTTTCAATAAAGCCTTTTTTTTTTTTTTTGCTTGGTTCTACACAATGTTCGTTCTATTTGTTTTTGAGTTAGTATGCTAACTCAACAGTTATTAGATAATCTGGTGTTGAGTATGACTGCTGATGCCAAATAGCCATTTTAGATTAGGAAAGTCTAACTAAGATGCCACCGTTTCTTTTCTTCATCGTCGACAAACAAGCATTTGTATAAATGATATTTTTCAATAATGCCTTTTTTTTTTTTGCTAGGTTCTACACAATGTTCGTTCTATTTGTTTTTGAGTTAGTATGCTAACTCAACAGTTATTAGATAATCTGGTGTTGAGTATGACTGCTGATGCCAAATAGCCATTTTAGATTAGGAAAGTCTAACTAAGATGAAACCGTTTCTTTTTTCTTCATCGTCGACAAACAAGCATTTGTATAAATGATATTTTTCAATAAAGCCTTTTTTTTGCTTGGTTCTACATAATGTTCATTCTATTTGTTTTTGAGTTAATATGCTAACTACAACAATTATTGGACTATTTGTTATTGAGTATGTCAAGGTACCATTGCAGATTAGGAAAGTGATATCTCTTACTAAAGTGCAATTGTTTCTTTTCTCCATCTTCGACAAATAAGAATTTGTACCAATGATATTTTTCGATACTATTTTAATATTTATTTATTTTTTGTTTGGTTAGACTCTATACTCGTTATACTTGTTTTTGAGGTAGTATGCTTTTTTTCATCATTTATGCAGAAAATACTTGGTTTTTTATTCTGAATTTTTGACTGTTATATGATTTCTTGCGGATTACTGCTGTATATATATATATATACATGGGATTGCATTAGGAGATGTCTTCATTTCTTTTGGTAAGGTTATCATCCCTATGCTCTAGTCATATTAGACCGGGAACTACAGTTTAAAGTGGATTCCGAAGCACCAAAAACATCCATGGTACCTCCGGAACTCGAACTTGAAAACTTTGTCCCCTCTAATCACTAGGTCATCAGTTACTCAAAATATTTATTTAAAAATATTATTATAAATATTTACAGCCAGCAATATATATCCCATTCTAATGTATCGTGGAAATAGTTCAACTAATTGAAATAAGAGTTAAAAATATTTTAAATTAAAATGCATTTATTCTCTCTTATTTATTACACACACAAATTTTAGCTTATTTTTTCTGATGTGTAATTATATATTGCAGCAACTGGTGTATTTTGTCGAATAAATGAATAAATATTATATTTTTTTCTGTTCTTATTATGGGGAAAATAAAAGAGAATAATGATTTTTAATATTAATTTAACAAAATCAATAACAATCTGTTTACACAGCATTAAAAAATAATTATCAAAACCATCAACATTATATTATTAAATTAATCATCATTATATTAAATTAATCATCATTAAATTATTATAGAATTATCAAAACAAAATGCTCTCTTTTTATTAAACAAAATTAATGTGTTACGCTCATTTAATTATTTCTGTCGTAATTTCAGACAATTTTTTTCATAAAATTTTTAAAAATAATTCTGTATTAATTAATTTAGCAACGTTTTTATATATTTTAAATCTTTTAAACATTATTTGTGGTAGAATTTATACATATTTCTGAAAATTATAAATTAAAAACAAATTTTTATTCTTACATTTTTTGCTGATGCATTTATTTAGTGACTTTTCAAAGAATTGAATAGTGGTGCCATCTATCGATATTTGATGTAACAATTCTCTCTTAAAAATATTGCATTTCTAATTTTCCATTTTTTAATGACATGTAATTCATACAATTTCATATCATTTTATAGTAAACAAGTAATATTAATTTTTTTTAAAGTCAATTCCTACTTTTCTTTCATATTGCAGAAAGTGTTTTATGAATAATTTTAATTCATTTTTTAAGTTTATCTGGCGTCATCTATTGGTAGATATATCCAACTTAAATCTCAAAAAAAAAAAAAAAAACTAAAATTAATTAATTAAATTTAATTTCTGAATTAATATTTGAATAAACTGTATTAACATCCAGTGTTGCCCACTACAAATTAAAAAAAAAATGTATTTGAACTTGAGTGGATGAATAAAAAGTATTTTATTAGCGGTTGAAAATTTGAACAAGATATATATATAGGGAGAGTGTGAACTAATAGAAGGAATTGAAAAATAGATTGCATATCTCAAAAATATTTTCTTACCTATGCAATATTCACTTAAAAAAAAAAAAAAAAAATCATTTAACGTAGTTTATTGGTACGCTACTATACATAGAAACTGAATCGACACAAATATATTTTTCCTCACATTTTTAATGAAATTGCAACAATTCAGAAAATAAATTAAGGAAATAAAAGTAAAGAAAAATATTTAATTTCTGAATTATTAAATAATTAATAATTTAGAAATTAAATATTTTACTTAGTTTTAAACTACTAACTATTGTTTTGTGTTTTATTTGATAACTAAGGAAAAGGTAATGATTTCATATTATATATATTGAAATAATAACATTTATTATTTTATTATTGTTAGAATAATTTCATATAATTTAATTATAATATATAATTTTAATTAATATTATTTATTATTTTATTATAATTAGAATAAAATTTCATATTATTTTATATTGATTTAAAAGGATTTTATTAAAAACATCATATGTTCATCCATTTGACTGTTTTTTCCTACCATTTTTCCAAAAATAATTATAACAAAAAAATTTAATATCAGAGAACTACCTGCTTATATTTAATTTGAATTCTTAATTAAATTCGAGCATTTACTAAGTTTTAAAGTGCTACCCGTTATTTTGTGTTTTATTTAATAACTAAGGAAAAGGTATTGATTTCATATTATTTTTTATATTGAAAACATAAGAAAAAATTTTAACTATTTTATTAAAATCATTATATGTTGATCCATTTAACTGTTTTTGATTACATTTTTCATAAATATTTATACCAAAAATTTTTTTCAATCAGAAATATGGGAAAATTAGGGCCTGAATGGCGCTCTGGCTCTGTCTTTCGATACCACAGGTTACGGGTTCGAGTCCCGGCGGTGCCATGGATGTTTGTAGTGCTTCGAATCCACTTTAAACCCTAGGTCAAAGTCTAATAGGATCATATCAGTAGTGTTACTTCACCTCCGTAGCTATCTTCTAACTGCAAGCAGCTACTGGCTAGTGCTAGTGAGTAACGTCAGTGCGGCGCTTCCTTAAGGCATGAAAGACAATTGTCAAAGTGTTTACCAGCTACAAAAAAATATGTATATATCTATGCATATGGAAGGGCCTGAATTGCCGAGTGGTTAGCGCTGTGGCGCTCGGTCCCACAGGTTTCGGGTTCGAATCCCGGCGGTGCCATGGATGTTTGTAGTGGTTCAGAAACCACTTTAAACCGTAGAGATGAATAACCGTCTAATATGATCGTAGAGATTTCCGGGGGCATTGTTACTCCACGTCCGTGGTTCATTTTCAAATTAAACGCGCCTCCCTGGGTAATGCAAAGTGAGTAACGTCTGTGCAGCGCTTGCCTCCAAGACAATTGTCTAAGTGTTTGCCAGCTGTATTAGAAAAAATATATATGGGAAAACTACTTGCTTATGTTTAATTTGAAGATCTCTTAAATAAATGTTTTTGAAAAAATTTACTTTCAAGTGAATATATCGTATTTTTATTTCAAATAAGTTATTAAATTTCGTGTTTAATTTCAAGTTAAAAAAATTCAGTTATTTTTGTTTTAAAAACTTTTCTTAGATGATTTAACGTGTTCATTCTTCACTTGATTCATAAGTCTCATATTGTCAATGCTGAGTATCAATAAAAACAGCCACTATATGTATGCATGCAAAAAAAAAAAAAAAAAAAAAAACATCTTGTTCATGGCATAATTTAAAAATCTCATAAATAATTACCAAAAGTTTGAATTCAATGGGATATATTTGTTTAATTAAAAGAAAAATTTTGAAATTCGTTTTAATTTCAAATAAAAGAAATAGAATATATTTTGCATATTTTCGAATATATATAGAATTATATTAGATAAAATAATAGAGTAATAATAAGTAATAAAATAATAAGTAAATATAAATATATAAGATAAAATAATAAGTAAATATAGAATGTATAAGATAAAATAATAAGTAAATATAGAATATATTTTGCCCAAAAAGTAAAAAGCCCAAAGCTTGTTCATGGCATACAATTATTATTTTTTTTTAAGAAAACTCTTTATTTATTCTTCCAAGTTTATTTCATTGCCTTCAAAGTAATTCCCTCCAGACACAATGCACTTACGCCGACTTTTTCTAATCCTCATTGCATGCTAAAAGTCATCGGCAGGGGTGGCTTTTCAAAAACGCGCGGCGATTCACGTTGAATCTCTTCAATCGACTCAAAATCGCTTTTTTTTTTTTTTTTTTACAATGATGAGTATCAATAAAAAACAGAAACTATATGTATTCATCCAAAGAAACATTTTGTTCATGGAATAATTTAAGAATCTCATAAACAATTGTTTAAAAGGTTTAAATTCAATCGGATATATCATGTTTAATTTGAAATTTAATTAAGTGAAAATTTGGGTTTAATTTCAAATAAAAGAAATAGAATATATTTTGTATATTATGGGCTCGTTTCAGATGAATTCATGTTACTGAATTTCTTGTTTCCTGTTACTGATGATTTTCTGTTGCTGTTAACTGCATTCATGAAAAGCATATGTCTTCTAAATACATACATTCATGGGAAGAAACTACTTGCTTCGGATAAAAACTGATGATCTTATAAAAATACACATGAAAGGTTTACAATTATTGGGATGTGTCATTTTACATTTAAAATTTAATTAAATTCCATTACATTTTATTTTTATTGATTAATTTGGCAATTAAATGATTTTTAAAATTTTTATAATATTTTTAATGAAAATAAATCATTATTTTTTTCTTAATTTTATCATAATCATTATTTGTTTTCAATGATTGTTTTAGAAGGTGTAATATACTTTTTCTTCACATGGATACATAGGTCTTATTTTGACAATGATGAATATCAATAAAAAGCATCAACTATATGTATTCATGCAAAGAAACAGCTTGTTCATGGTATAATTTAAGAATCTCATAAATAAGTGCCCAAAAAGGTTTAGTTTCAATAGGATATTTTTTTTTTTGGTTCGAATGCAGTTGACAAACACTTAGACAGTTGTCTTTGACGCCTTATGGCAATCGATGCACCGACGTTAATTTTTTGCTTTAATTTTTTGGACGTGAGCTTCGTCGGTTGAGGTTGGTGGTCGACCAGAGGGCTCTTTGTCTTCAACGCGTTCTCTGAGCCTTTTTGAACTATTGTTACCACTTCTAAGCATTTCTTTCCGGTATAAGAATGCTCACCGAATGGCTTCTGCGACATTCTATACGTTTCTGCAAACAAGACAAATTCAGACATATCAAATATCGCTGGAATCAGTTTTAGCGTCTCACAAAGCCATGCGTAACTCAAACACTAATGAATATTTTGATGTAAAATTTCACACAGATGTCAAGGACAGTGCCAACAACCTAAAAAAAAAAAAAATTGAAATACTATATGCCCGGAAAATTTAAATAGAAAACTGGTCTTACTTTTTGGACACAGTAGCATTCAAGCAAAGAAACACTTGTTCATGGCATAATTTAAGAATATCATAAACACTTGCCCAAAAGGTTTAAATTCAATGGAATATATCTTGTTTAATTTCAAATTTAATTAAATGAAAAATTTGCGTTTAATTTTAACTAAAAAATATATTTTGTATATTATGGGCTCGTTTCAGATGAATTCCTGTTACTGATGTATTTTCTGTTTCCTGTTACTGATGATTTTCTGCTGCTGTTTACTGAATTTATGAAAGGCATAGATCTTGTAAAGCTGAGGATGAACAAACAGCAACTGCATAATTTCATGGGAAGAATGATGATAAATCACTATTTTTATCATAATCGTTATTTGTTTTCAATGATTATTTTAGAAGGTGTACTAAGCTTTTTTCTTCACATGCAGGCATAGGTCTTATTTTTTTCACAATGATGAGTATCAATAAAAACAGAAACTATATGTATTCATCCAAAGAAACATTTTGTTCATGGAATAATTTAAGAATCTCATAAACAATTGTTCAAAAGGTTTAAATTCCATCGGATATATCTTGTTTAATTTCAAATTTAATTAAGTGAAAAATTTGGGTTTAATTTCAAATAAAAGAAATGGAATATATTTTATATATTATGGGCTCGTTTCAGATGAATTCCTGTTACTGAATTTCTTGTTTCCTGTTACTGATGATTTTCTGTTGCTGTTAACTGCATTCATGAAAAGCATATGTCTTCTAAATACATACATTCATGGGAAGAAACTACTTGCTTCGGATAAAAACTGATGATCTTAAAAAAACATACATGAAAGATTTACAATAAATGGTTTGTGTCATGTTTCATTTCAAATTTAATTAAATTTAATTGAGTTTTGAATTTTTCAGTGATTAATTTGGCAATTAAATGATTTTGAAAATTTTTATACTGTTTTTAATGAATATATTTTTTATCATAACATCATTTGTTTTTAATGATTACTTTAGATGATTTAATGCGCTTTTTCTTCACATGGAGTCACAGGACTTATTTTGACAATGATGAGTATCAATAAAAACAGCAACTATATATGTATTCATGCATAGAAACAGCTTATTCATGGCATAATTTAAGAATCTCATAAACAATTGCCTAAAAGGTTTAAATTCAATCAGACATTTTTTTTTTGTTGTAATGCAACTGGCAAACACTTTGACAGTTGTCTTTGATGCCTTAAGGTAAGCGCTGCCCTGAGGCTACTCAGCACTACCCAGGAGATGCCAGTAGGTTGATGAAGATCGTGAAGTAACAATACCCCGGCAACGCTCTACGATCATGTTAGACCGGGACCTACGGACTTAAAGTGGATTCTGAACCACTACAAACCTCCATGGCACCTCCGAGACTCGAGCCCGAAATCTGTGTTACAGAGTGCTAGCCACTCGGCTATTCAGGTCCATTCAAACGGATATATCTTGTTTAATTTCAAATGTAATTAAATGAAAAAATTGCGATTTGTGTTTAATTTTATGGGCTCATTTCAAATAAATTTCCCTTACTGAATTTCATGTTTCCTTTACTAGTGATTTCTTGCTACTGTTTACTGAATTCATGAACGCCATAGATCTTGTAAAGTTGAGGATTAACAAAACATTAACTGCATGTATTCATGGGAATAAACTGCTTGCTTCTAGTAAAAATTGACGATCTTATAAAACATTCATGAAAGGTTTACAATCAATGGGATGTGCCATTTTACATTTCAGATTTAATTAAATTTCATTAAATTTTGTTTTTTTTATTGATTTGGAAATAAATGATTTAAGAAATTTTTGTAATGTTTTTAATGAATATAAATCCTTATTTCTTTTCAATTTTATCATAGTCATTATTAATTTTCAATGATTATTTTAGAAGGTGTAATATGCTTTTTCTGCACATGGAAGCATAGGTCTTATTTTGACAATGCTGGGTAAAAACAGTAACTATATGTACTACTGCGTCCAAAATGTAAAACCAGTTCTCAATTTAAATTTCCCGGGCATATTGTTATATTTCATTTTTTTTTTCTTTTTTTTTTCTTTTTTATCTTTTTCAATATAATATTTTTTTGTTGTCACTGTCCTTGACATCTGTGTGAAATTTTGCGTTAAAATATTCATTAGTGCTTGAGTTACGCTTGGTTTTGTGAGATGCTAAAATTGATTCCGGCGATTTTTGAAATGTCTCTTCAATCGACTCAAAATGGTGTCCCCGGAGTGAGGGTTTTGAGTTTAGGGAATAGTCAGAGGTCTCACGGTGTAAAAACGGTATTTGGGGAACGATATGTGTTTCATTTTTGGAGAAAAAGTCACGAAGAATCAATGCAAAGATGAGATGGAGAAAGGGAGGATTCAATGTTTTTGGTACCAATCGAGATTTGACGCATTTGAGGCCCAAAACATCTTTTAAAAGGGAATTTTGATATTCCAACATCAGCAGAAAGGTCTCTAATTTTAAATCGACGGTTTGCAAGCACCAAATCTTTTCGACGTGAGCTTCTTCAGTTAAGATTGGTGGCCGGCCAGAGGGCTGTTAATCTTCTGCATTCTTTGAATTGTTTTTACCACTTCTAAGCATTTCTTTCCAATATAAGAATACTCTCTTGAATGCTTTCTGTAACATTCTAGTTTTAATGCAAGTTCTTTGCTCAATTAATACAGACATTTTAAAAAATCGGCCGAATCAGTTTTAGCGTCTCACAAAGCCAAGCGTAACTCAAACACTAATGAATATTTTCACGTGAAATTGCACGCAGATGTCAAGGACAGTGCCGACAACCTTAAAAAGAAAAAAAAATTGAAATACCAAATGCCGGGAAATTTAAATTGAAAACTCGTCTTACTCTTTGGATACAGTAGTATTCACGCAAAGAAACAGGTTGTTCATGGCATAATTTAAGAATCTCATGAACAATTGCCCAAAAGGTTTAAATTTAATCAGATATATCTTATTTAATTTCAAATTTAATTAAATTAAAAATTTGGGTTTAATTTCAACTCAAAAAAATAAAATATATTTTGTAAATTATAGACTCGTTTTAAAAGAATTTCCAGTTTCATGTTACTGATGATTTTGTGCTGCTGTTTACTGAATTCATGAACAGTATACCAGTAAATATATGCATTCATGAAAAGAAACGGCATGCTTTGGGTAAAAATTGATGACCTTATAAAAACATATACGAAAGGTTTACAATCAATGGGATGTGTCCTATTTTATTTCAGAATTAATTCAATTTAATTAAATTTTGATTTTTTATTGATTTTTTTGTAATGATAATGATTTTCGAAATTTTTATAATGTTTGTAATGATGTTAAGTCATTATATTTATCATAATTATTAGTTTAATCTTTATTTGTTTTTAATGATGATAAATTATTAAAAAACATTATAAAAATTTCCAAAATCATTATTATTGTCAAAAAAATCAATAAAAAAAATCAAAAATAATGAAATTTAATTAATAATTAATTTGATAAGATAATTTTATGATAAGTTATTTCAGTATAAGATATATTTCAGGGATAAGATAAATCCAAGATAAAATATTTCAGTACAAGATATGTTTTAGATAATATATATTTCAGGATAAGATAAATCCAAGGTAAAATATTTCAGTATAAAATATATTTCAGGATAAGATAATCCTTATGATAAATCACTAAATATAAGATGTTTTTTAATTTATTGAATCTTAAAAAGCAAGCCTACATAAACATAGAACTTTGTTTTATGCAGCATTTGTAAAAAAATATATAATTCTATTAATACTATTATAATTTACATTAAATAGGTGTTTTACCTTTAGAGAATCGTTTTTCTCTGTTTACATTCATTTAAAAATAAACATAAATGAAACATCTATAATAAATTTCTTAAATTATTTGCAACTAGTATAAAGCATATTTCTTAAAAACTCATAATTTAAATACGGCTGTATTTAGAACGTGCATTCACACCGAATCTAAATTCAGCTGCAAGAATTACCTTCTTGAAATGTTCATTGCCCTTGCAGCCAGTCGCGCTAATGAAATTTTATTTTTCGCTTGCCTCTGTCCTCATTCTATTTTCATACACTTCCAGTTTCATTTGTGCCACGCCAACGCACTTTTGCTTTTCGCAGCGCTGTTTTTATTATCTTTAGCCAACTGTTGTTGCTCTCCTTTCTCGGTTTTTTTTATTTGCCTCAATTTCTTTCAGCATTTGTTCTGGGGGAATAATAGCTTAATATTTCTTGGATTTTTTTTTTTTTACCGTCTGGGAGGTTGATTGCTTTGGTAAGAGTAATATCCTCATATGAAGCCAATAAAATCTAACGGAATTGTAAATTATTCATCGATATTTTAGGCGGTCTGACGGCCAATTGGGTAGCACTCTGGCCTTTGGTATTACTGTGTCCAAAAATTAAGACCAATTTTTTAATTAAATTTCCCAGGAATATGTTATATCAATTCTTTTTTCTTTTAGGTTGTTGGTACTGTCCTTGACATCTATGTGAAATGTGACGTCAAAATATTCTTTAGTGTTTGAGTTACGCTAGGTTTTGTGAGATGCTAAAACTGATTCCTTCGATTTTTGAAATGTCCCCTTCAATCGACTCAAAACGGTGTCCCAGGAGTGGTCTTTTGACTTTAGGGAATAGCCAGAAGTCGCACAGTGTGAATATGGAGGTTGTGAAAAGATATGGGTTTCATTTTTGGAGAAAACGTCACGAAGAATCAATGCAGTATGAGCTGGTGCATTCAATGTTTTCGGTACCAATCGAGATTTGACTTGTTTGAGGCACAAAATGGAATTGACCGATCCTTTGAAGTTCCAACATCATCAGTAAGGTCTCTAATTGTATATCGACGGATTGTAAGCCCCAAATCTTTTTTTAATTTTCTGGACGTAAGCTTCGTCGGTTCAGGTTAATGATCGGCCAAAAGGCTCTTCGTCTTCAAAGAGTTCTCTGCTTCCCTTTGAATTGTTTTTACCACTTCTATACATTTCTTTTCGATATAGGAATGCTCACCGAATTCCTTTTGCAATATTTTATACGTTTTCGCGCAAACAAAATTTAACGCAAAGTTCTTTGCTCAATGAATTCAGACATTTCGAAAATCGCCGGAATCAGTTTTAGCGTCTCACAAAACCAAGCGTAACTCAAATACTAATGAATATTTTGACGTCAAATTTCTCACAGATGTCAAGGACAGTACCAGCAACCTAAAAACGAAAATAAAATTGAAATACCTTATGCCCGAGAAATTTAATTTAAAAATTGTTCTTAATTTTTGGACACAGTAGTATCACAGGCTTCATGTTCGAATTCTGGCGATGGCATGGATGTTTGTGAGTGGTTCGGAATCCACGTAAAACTGTAGTTCCTAACTGTAGTTTGGTTAGTGTAGGTGCTAATTAGTCTACAGTACGTAAAAAATGTCCGTAGCGAGACAAATGAAATCAAACTCTTTAACTACCCTTTTTTTTTCTACCTACGTAGTGAATTTTGGTGAAGTTTCGTGGAAAATAAAGGGTGAGTTTGGTGATTTAAAGGATAAAATTAAATTAATTTCATTTTGTTGAAATTAAAGGGAAGTTATCCAATATAGATTCCTATGAGTAAGTCAAACAAATAATGCTCAGTATTATTGTCAACAAATTGATATTGTGCATCAGAAACTGTTGTCATCAGAATCGGCGTTGCTGAATCATTTACCTCCATAATAACGCACTACCTTACTTTTCACAAGTCGCACTAAAAAAAACTGGACGAGTTGAAATTTGAAGTACTGCCCACTCCACTTATTGAGCGGCCTGGTAACACAGGCTTCAGGTTCGAATCCTGGCAGTGGCATGGATGTTTGGGAGGGGTTCGGAATCCAATTTAAACTGCAGGTCGTCTAATTATCCCAAAGTGTGCATAAAATGACCGTTGAGTGACAAACTTAACCTCAATATTTTCAAAAATTTTTATTAAAAATAATGTTAAATTTCTATAAGACTTTCATTTTTTGGTTTATTATTATATGTAGCTTGTATTGCTGAGTCAATATCAAGACACGTGGTATTTATTTTATATTTAATTGAATTGATTATAGACTTCTAGGTGAAATATAAAGATAATGAAAAAGACAGTATCAAATTTATTATTTAAAATGTTATTTAATGCCCACGTGGGCCTTTCAAAAAAGTTTTTAAATATAGCTACACTATGCTTCGTGATATGGCACCTTTCTTTTATTGAATATTATATGTAGCATATATTGCTGATAATTACAATTAGCCAATATCAAATCACGTGCAATGTATCATATTTTGAATAGATTATGGAGTTCTAGGTGAAATGTAAAGCTAATGAAAAGATATAATCAAAGACCTTATTTAAAATATTATTTAATGTATTCAGAAGCCTCCAAAAGGCTTTTTAAATCTAGCTTCACTATGCTAATAAAAGTAAAAAATGTTAAAAAACAAGTAATATAAAAAAAAAATTAAAGTCAATTCCTACTTTTTTTCAATATATTGCAGAAAGTCCTTTATAAATAATTTTCATTAAATTTTTTAAAGTTTATCTGGCGCCATCTATTGGTAGGTATATGCAACTTAAATCTAAAAAAAAATTAAAATTAATTAATTAAATTTAATTACTGAATTAATATTTGGAAAAACTGTATTAACATCCAGTGTCATCCACTACAAGTTGAAAAAATGTATTTGAACTTGAGTGGATGAACAAAAAGTATTTTATGAACGATTGAAAATTTGAACAAGATATATAGGGAGAGTGTGAGCTAATAGTAGGAATTGAATAGATAGAAAGAAAAGAAAGTAAAGAACGGTAAGTAAAAGAAAGAAAGGTATAATGTAACTAGTGGCTAATAATTAATAATAATCTTTATTATACGAATGTAAATGTCATCGAATATAACATTATGACAATTCAGATAGAATTTTCGGTGAACATAGTATATATGTTTCTTTTCTTTTCATAAAAATTTTATATATATGAGCTTTTTTTTATGGAAAGTTATTGTATATAGTTATAATGGGACTTCCAAATATCCCTACATTGTAATTCAAGTTTGTTCAAATCTATAATAACCGATATAATAATAACCTTTATGATACTTCAATATATAATAACCTTTATGGTACGAATATTATTGACATCGAATATATTTCGATAGATTTTTTCGATGCATATGGTATAAGCTTATTTTCTTTTCATAAAATTTTTATATATAGGAGCGTTTTGGAAAGTTATTGTATATGGATATAAGGTGACTCCAAAATTTTGTACTATAGTCAGTAACTCTCGAACAAAAAAATTTGGAACATCCTGCTTCAGAACTAAAACTCAGATTTGGGATTAATGTTAAAAAGTACGGGTAAAAATAAAATTTTAGTTAAGCAATCCAAACAATATAGAAAAACAAACAGGGAATCAGAGTTTCAGTTGATTCAATCAATCTGCATTTTTATTGATGCAGATTTTTTTTATTTCCTCAATTAAATGCTAGTTTCAAAACTTTAAAACATGAAATATCAATATGTAATAATTATTAATAATAATGTTTAATAAGCATATTTCTTCTAAATTAAGAAAGTAAAAACTACAGTAACCCCTTTTGATATAATGCACGCGCATTGGAGAAAAAAAAAAAATGCACGATACTATAGATGATTTCATAGTTAATTCATTTTTCAATGATGTTGAATTTAAAAATATAAAGTAAGTTATATAATTTTGATAGTTAATTATAGTTTAATTAAAAAATTTCCCTCGGAATTGGAAATTTCGAATTACTCAAACAACCTTTTCATGAATTTCTAGCTATGTCAAAGACAAAATGTTAAAGTTCTATCTACAAAATTTTTTTCTCTTACAAAAACACGAAAAATTAACGATATAAAAAAAAAGAAACCTAATTTTTTCATCTATTTTATTGTTTACTAAAATATGAATTCACAAAACAAACCACTTTTTTTTTACAATTTATCAATGAAGTTGCAGTTGTAATAGGATTTTTTCCCATACAACAAGGAAAACGAAGGCTTTTTGCTTTTAAACTGATTTTTAGATGAAAAACTTTCATCTAATGTTTGTAATATCGCGTTTCAAATAAAATTTGTCGTATTTATACACCATTTAGAAATATAAATGCAACTATGAATACCCTACAAAAGAGCAAAATTTTTAAACTAATCTTCTTTTCTAAATTTTTAGAAATGTAGAAATAGAAATAACATAAGAAATAATGCAGAAATAAAAATAGCAAGCGAAATAATGTGGAAATAAAAATGCAACAAAAACGAATAATGTAGAAATGCAAATAACAAACGAAATAATGTGACATAAAACGCCAACTTAATGATAGTTTTTATTACGTTTGAATACTGATTCAGGCTTTCGTATAATAGGATTTTTTTCAAAAATAGGAAAAAGGAAAACTTTTGATTTTAAATTACTTTTTTAGGATTAAAAAAAACATTTCATCTAATATTCGTACCATAAATGTTTCAAATAAAAATTTGTCGATTTATAGACCATATAGAAATGTAATTATGCATCGAATTCTACAAAAGATCAAAACTTAAAAAATTAATCTTTTTATTTTTTTAATTTTATTAGTATTGTGGAAATAAAATAACAAACGAAATAATGTGTAGAAATAAAAACCGCCAAACTTAATGATAGCTTTTTATTTCCCGTTTGAAATACTCAATTCATGTTTTCTCGTATGGTCAGGGATTTTTCAGGCTACAATAGGAAAAGAGGAAGGCTTTTTTAAGTTTTTAAATGAATTTTTAGATTAAAAAAAACACTCAACTTGTATTCAAATAAAATTTTTGTCATATTTATACCCAAATAGAAATATAAATGCAATTATGAATAATTTTACAAAAGATCAAAATTTTAAGCCAATCTTTATTTTTGAAATTTTTTAGGAATGTAGAAATAAAAGCTATAAACGAAATAACGTGTAAATAAAAATAAACGAAATAATGTAGAAATAAAAAATAGCAAATGAAATAATATAGAAATAAAACACCAAAATTATAGCTTTTATTTAGTTTGAATTCTCATCCAAGTTTGTCTCGTATAGCAGGGAATTTTTCCATACAAAAAGAAAAAAAGAAAAGGCCTTTGCTTTTAAATGAATTTTTAGATCAGGAAAACCTTCATAATGTTTTTGTACTATCACATTCCATATAAAAATTTTCATTTATACGCCATAGAAATATAAATATAGCGATGAATAATTTTACAAAAACAATTTTACAAGATTTTTAAAATAACCTTTCTTTTTAAATTTTGTAATGGAGAAATAAAAATAACAAACGAAATAATGCAGAAATAAAAACACCAACTTAATGATAGCGTTTATTTAGTTTGAATGTGAATTATATTACTAGGGAATATTTTCGTTTACTCGTTTTTTCATACAATAGGGAAAAAAGGAAGGCTTTTCCCTTTTAAAATTTTCTTCAGATTAAAAAAAAAAACACGCTAATGTTTGTACTATCGCGTTACAAATAAAAATTTGTCACTCTTATACACCAATACAGAAATATAAATGTACCAGTTTGAATGTAGTTTCATATAATAAGGAAAATTCGAAGGGTTTTGCTTTTTAAATTAATTTTTAAATTTAAAATATCATTTATCTAATGTTTGTAATATTGTGTTTTGTAATAAAATTTGTCATATTTATACTCCATGTAGAAATATAAATGAAGCTATGAATAATTCTATAAAGGATAAAAATTTCTAAAACAATTCTTTCTTTTAAAATTTCTTAAAAAATACAGTAAAAGAAAGTTTAGCTTTAAAATTCTGCATTTTTCTACTTCAGGCAATATTTTAAAATATATACTGTTATGAAGTTTAAAAATAATACTGTAAATAAAGATAAAATACTGATGAAATATTCTATAAAAATACTGTTATAAGATTTTACAAAAAAAAAAAAATAAATAAATAAATAGAATAAAAAAAATACCGTTATGAAGATTTTAGAAAAAAAGTAATAAAATATTGAAGATTTTACAGAAAAAAATACTTTATGAAGATTTTACAAAAAATAAATAAATAATTGGAAAATAAAATTTAATAAATAAAATAAAAAATTACTGTTATGAAGATTCTCAAACCTCAAAAAAATTTTACTTCCAAAAAAATTTGTCCTCTTTACAAATTTAATTTTTTTCATTTATATTCAATAATTACCATCATCAAAATATTCATATTTACAAATTTAAACAAATCAAATTCACTTCCAAATAAATTCCTCCATTTAAATTCCAGAAACTATTACATAAATCAGTTTCAATAAAATTAAACGACAAAGTTATGAAAGAAACGTCAAACTCAGAACCACAAGCAAATGAAACAATTTTCAAAAACATCGCTGAATACAAACGGCCTTCAATCTTGTAGTAATTAAATCTTTTTACATCGTCGCTTTTTTTATTATTATTTTTCCCTTTTTTATTGTATCTTCACCCCGTGTTCCCTATCGATCGATACATTCAAATAATTCTCCTCTGATGGCGACCTTGTTTATGGAACCACCATTGTCGTTAAATACGCTTGTTTGTCGAGAGCGACGCTTCCTGTCACTAGTGATACCTTGATCAGAGAGACCCGGTCATGGAAGAAGAAATCGTCTGAACTTTTGGACTTGTGTTCGACTCATCTTCATCTTCATCTTTAAAGGTGAGTTCTGGTTTATTCGTTTTTTAGATAATTTAAATTGTCGCAACGCTGATTTCGTACTGACAGAGGAAGTTTGGCTTGAATTTTTACAGCC